>JBDFRD010082176.1:0-13789 GCA_039654405.1 Bullina lineata
TGAGATGATGGAGAAATGATATACACACATTTTATATGTGATGGATCTGGGGGGAAGATTAGCAAGCAAGCCGTTGGAAATATCAAATTGGACTTAATCGGACTGGGAAACCGACGTTAAATTACACAAAACGTCAAGGGGTAGAAGAGAGGAAGGAGTGATGATTGCGAGAGAAACAAGAGATATTAGAATGGGATTTGAAAGGACACGCGAATTAGAGACGGGGCCATCAACGAAAGCCCAACGTGCAGACCTGCGACTTGCGTGAAGTCGGTAAACTTCTTTGCCCCTTCATGAATCACCGACCAGGAGACAGTTCTCTCGCCATTTATCATTATCCTTTGAGCCCGTCAAACTGAAGGCTGGCTACAGCCTCCTCACGACAGCCGCTGCATTGTACGTTCAGAGCTGCCTACCGAGGCAGTTATAATGTGTCATGTGCGCCTCAGCAGGTCCGTCGAATTGTGATCCAAGACAATGCAACGTCAAAGGACTGCAGTGAACAGCCTGCCCAACGCACGCATTATGTAGGATGACATTTAAATGTGAACTGCCCCTCTGGCAGAAACGTCTTGTTTTGTTTTTGTTTTTCGTTTACCTCACATTCAGTTTTCTGTGCCTATACATAGCAGAACAGACTGGGCATTACCCTTTTGAGGGCTTTCGTTTATGGTACACAAATACCTGGACTGGCCAAAACTGTCTTACAATGAACGTTACAGGGAGGGAGATAAAGAGGTAGACACAGAAAACAACGGAAAGACAACAACAGTGGACTAGTCTTGAGAGGTACGATATTCTGGAGAAGGCTCAGAGCCCGACAACACGAGTGGACTGGTCTTGAGAGGTACGATATTCTGGAGAAGGCTCAGAGCCGTGAAAGAAATTGGTGGCAAAATGTTCAGTGGTGTCCTGATGATCAACAAGTCAACAAGACTATGGGACAGATAGGATAGAACCAGACAAGTGGCTTGCAGGCGATGAGGGCTTGACATGAAATCAAGAGGAACCAGGTTCAGATTCATGTAAATGAATGACAAACATAAACAAATAAGGAAAAAAAAGAAGAAAACATTCTTCTGACCCAAATGCCATCTTCTGAAACACTTGCCACCGAGTTGATTGGAAGTAAGCCTAAACATTGTGTCCACAGAGGCATCAATGCAAATCATTTTCTTTTTACTTCCACCCCAAAAAGAGACTGGCCTAACATCAAGCACTGAAAGACCACACATTACATTTCATACTTACATTATATAAACACATTCACAAAATAAATTAAGCTAACAGAACATATAAATGAGCTTTCAAAGTTTCAGTGTGAAGGAGAGGAAACGGTGCAATGTTGGTCCTGTCATAAAGCATGAATTAAAGAGAAGCATTGTTAAAGAAAAGAAAAGAAAAAACACAGCGTACACGTACTGTGTGGCAAAGGCAGGAAAAACTGCAGACACATCAAAGTTTCATTAGAGTTTAGAGTGTACACTTTATAACCTCACAATAGTAAAGTCTACTTACACTGAAATACAAGCTTCATGCCATGTCAAAGTACACATTCTGAATTTTTTTTTTTTATTATGCTTACATGTATATAATTGGGTTCCAACTGAAGATTAATCTTGCACCTTTTGATTTGATACTGCTACTATTACTACTATGGTGATGATTTCCCAGAATATATATAAATATGCTGGGATCACCGTAAATATAAAATGAAAATTATAAGTGCAGAGGAAGATTTCTGAACAATCATAAACAACCACATTTGCAGCATGAAAAGATCCCCCCTCCCCCTATAAAAAAGAAAAAAGTTCCCCCCTACGTCAATGGTGAGTAAATTTGACAACAAATCAATGAAAAACTGTGGATTACAGGGTCAAGATAGACAGGTGCCTCGATGGCAAGACAGTGAAGAAGGAAAGTTCAATACTGACGGGGGAAAATAACATCTGTACTTAAAATAATCACTGAAAATATTGTAGAGTGTACTCACACCAGAAGGACTCGACAAGTCACACAAATTGGAGCACAACTTCATAAATTTGATTCAACGGTCAATTTTTGGCATCCTGTGACAAAGACAAGAAAAAGTAAAGCACTTGTGAATAAATCCAGCATCAAAACTCAAGTTCGCAGGTTATTTAAATTGTGACCATGACAAAAATCATGAGCAATGGCTTCAGTGTAGTAACAGTAAAATTATGTATTCACTGTGCAATGCGGGATTGAGGAGAAGAGGTAAATACCCCACAAACAGTCATGAAGACAGAAAATTGTGCAAAAAATTTAAAAAAAGGTGAAGAAATACAGCATCCATAAATGGAGTTGCCCTTTGAAGAAACCAGCCTCCCATGGTGAAAGAAATGCACACAACAGGACAATGGAAACAGATGGGACAAGCAAAGTATAACAATGACTAGTATGCTAGATTACTCCTTGTAGTCTTTGGTCTAAAGTCACATCATCAGCAACATACTTCTATACACACAGGACAGGCATTTCTACTATGAAATAACCTGGATGTTGCTGCTTGAGGAAGCAATTAGTAAGTGACTCAGTGGGATAACGATATGACAACCGTTTTATGGAAATCACCAGGTAGCATCAACAAACAGAGGTACTTCCCCGAAAACGGGGAAGGCCAAGGGAAAAATGGAGAAGATGTGAGGAGAGAGACAAAGAAGGAACAGGACAAACATGGTCAATACTGGCAAAGTTATCCCGGGACAGAATGAAGAGGAAATCGCTTGGGATGGCCAAAACCGTGATAAGGGTGAGGGGCATTGATCCTTTGATGAATAAATTAAATAGTGGCTGAAATATTCTATAAAAACTAAATTGGTCATCAGGAACTGGCTGTTAAGACTTGGACTGAATTCCTACTTATTTCCTGTTTTATCCATTTATTTGGGAGGATTTCCATACACTGTGGCATGATGTATAGGCCTACTCATTAACTAAGTCAAACTACTTCTACAAGAATATGTTGAGGGTCCCTTGGTAGTACTTTCTATTTACTCAACCTTACGCCTTTGTATGTTGAGTTGTACAGAAATAAATTAATTTGAAAATTCATCTTGTTTCAAGCATACATGGGACAGTGCAAAACAAATCAGACGAGACAATTGCTCAAAACATTGCTGGACATTTCCATAGATAGACGAAACAGTCCTGAGGACATCACAGTCAGAGGGCCAATTGTTAGCTTTAAAAAAAATGCTGGAGAAAGTAGATCTACTTTATAAATAATGCATTCATGTAAAAGATATAATGAACATTTTTTTGCAGATTATTTTGTGCACATTTAATTGTAGAATGTATTCCGTATCATGACCAAGAACAATTATTATTATAATATTATCAATACACAGATAGCCCAGAAAACACGCTACATAACCTTCATTCTTTATCTGCGTAAAGAAAAAGGATGATAGATTCAAAATCTAGCTGTTGCACTAAGTATAACTGAAAATAAAAACACACCTACATTCCAAATATTTAAAACGCATACACGAAGTCGAAATAATGAAATCCTAGAATGAGGAATCCAACTAAAGAGCTTGGAAACGCATTTGAGTCTTCAGTTGTCAGAAGCCACTAGGGTAAGTGATGGATTAAATGTTCGCAGTTATTTCACTCAATAATCAACCATTTCTCAAGAAAGCCATGCTGCCATCAGCAATGATAACGTCAGCATCACCGTCATCCAACCCATCGTTTACAACACAACACACCACCAGCGCACAACGAGCTGAGAACTCTACTATTTTCATTATCATTGTCATTTCACAAAACTCAGTGCACCATAAATTATTTAATCATGTTGTAAATTCACGGTACACCGCTTTCATTAGTAAAGATGATCCTGTATCCGATCGACAGTCAGTTTCTTTCTTATTATTACAAAATTCAGCCTTACCTTATAGTTTGCGCGAACGATTCCTGCGTCTCACGTCTTTGTTTTCGAGTCCAATGAACCGACGAGCGCTGAGTCGCCGAGTGGTGGACGAGCAGAACGACTGAAGCAGAACGAGTGGTGAGAAAGCAGCCGTGTTCAAGGTTTCCAGATACCAACTAACGTTTAGAGCCAAACGCATCAAATTTGACGGCCAAACGGCATACATAGTGGGCCTACATGTATTTGGAATTTTGAAGTCAGTTTCCTTTACAGGATAATGATAAAATGATAATATATAATCACATCATATATATATGCATTCGAATACCCCACTAAGCTTATAAATCAATCAACAATGGCAGCATCAAAATCAAGCCGATCCCAAATAAAATATAAAATAGAAGAAAACATTACTAACATAATATCTAACATGTCTTTGTATAAAAATATTACCATATTTACAGAACGTTGCTTTCAAATGATTCTTCGAGTGTGATACAAGGGTAGACACAAAATAGTTTGAAAATTCGTACTAACCCATTGTATTATTATGATCGTCAACAAAACGGGACGTACATGTAGCTGCACGGGGGTGGGGGTTACTGTTAGCAAAACAAATTAGGGTCTATTTAACTTCATAATTATGTTTTGCGCAATCTTGGGCACGTTTGTGTGCATTGTGTATATTCATGTAATCATCGAAAAAATTGTGAAGGGACCACGACGTAATTTGTATTACATGTATTACTGTCCTTTTTTTTTCTAACAGTTTGTGAACCGCTGACCGGATGGAAGCCAAAATTATTATAATTTGGCTTATAGAATACCAACCTGGCTAACAAGTCGAGGGGCCAAAGCCAAGGCCTAGGCTACGGCAGGGGCCGATACCCTATTCGTAACTTTTCGTGACGTTCTTCAATAATTCTTCTTAGTAAGCTCCCTTGTACGCCTACCGGTTGACAAAAGTCGAAGAAGGTAAGACACGAAAAAGTTTGTCAGAAACTTTTCCAGTGAGTCAGATTAAAATTTAGATTGAAATCTAGAGCTGAGTAGATTACACTAAATTTGTATGATTTATATGCAATCGGTAAAAATATTATCTAGAGCTACAGAAGTTGCTTGAGAATACTTTGACCAGCTGCCGTACTCGCACCGTGCATGACCCCCCTCAACTGTGTTGCCTGACTGACTGGCTGATACACCGGCACACAATTTCGATTTCTACATCTTTATGCCTATAATAATCTAGAAATCTGCCTATGAAGTTATAGTAATAAAAGAAATAGGCCTATCTACAACGTATTGCTTGAAATTATTGATATTCTGAGTTTATTGCGAGGTGAAAACTGAAATAACTGGTCTTGTAAGCCTGCACAGTAGCAGTAGGCTTACGAACCCTCACTCCACAGACACAGACCCAATTCTCATTCTTGATTCTTGGCAACGGTTTGAGTTTAACAGATGACGGTCGTCAGCAACAGGGCAAACTAGTCAAACCAGATGGGAATAAGAAAGAAAGACTGCGCTTTGATCTAATTTTTTTAAAAAAAGAGAGGCGAGGCCAAATCAACAACTCCACTACTGACTTAGTTTGAAGTTTTCCTTGGGAGGGATGGAGCTATTTCAGGAGAAAGCAGACTTTTCCCTGTCAGGACATCTGGAAGTAAAAAATGTACTTTTTAACTAATATAGATCCTCTAGGATACCGATCTAAGTACCCCTTGATTCACTGGGCTGTCATATATTCATATGATATGTCACTTTGCAGAATGTGTTAATTTAAAAAGATTCTACATTTGAGTGTGGTCTATGAATGTGTGTCATTAATTACATTTTTTTTCAAAAGATTGAAAATTTGAAACACGTATCTAGATCACTAGACTGAATCTAAAAATGTATGCAAGTTCTTGAATGAATAATAAAATCTAAAAGACAAATGTTGCGTCTCTTTCTTACTTTCAATTTTAGGTCTTGCCTGGATGCTGCTACATCACATGTAGTATTATTTTGTATGCTTTTTAGTGTGCAAAAGGTTGTTATTTTGGGGGGTGGCAGTTAGACTTTGTGAGTATGATTATGATTTAAATTATACTAGTTGATTGATAAATGAATGAAAAATAAATGTGAATGAAAGATAGCACTTTGATCACAGCCACACATCAAAAACCACTGTGTTCACGAGGTGCTTTACAAGTTTTCACTTTTTCTCTTCCTCTCTGTCATTTTTCTTCTGTGGTTCATTTGATTAATAATTTGATACTTTTTTGAAAAAATCCAAGAATGATGGCGTTAATACTTTTTTTTTTTCTGTGCAGTTTTTTATTTGAAAAAATGGCGTCAGAAATGATCCAGAGCGTGGTAGAAATCATGGATTCAGCCCATCATCATCGATATGAGTTGGAAGAAGTTATTACTGGTATTGGAACCCTTGAAAAACAAGTAAGTCCTAGTGATTCTAAAGTTTGAATGTTTTAATATTTAATGATGAAATCAAGTGTGAAAATTCTTCAAATAAATCAAATGGTAGTTTTGAATGCACTTTCAACTAAGTCATATATTGAGTACTTGAAGGACTTCTTGAATATTCAAGATTGTGAGTAATTTAGTCAACAAAGAGCCAAGTATGAATTTTGCAGCAAAAAAAATTGCATACGTGTGATAAAATATTTTTAGCATTTTAACACATTTTTTTCATAATTTGGAATATATCCTTTAATGAAATAAAAGAGGAAGGGGCAATTTCAAAATAATTCAGATAAAATAAAAAGTGAGCACAGTCACGGTGGCAGGCTTATCAAAGATTCAAGGTATCAGATATTTAGATAAAAAGTTTGCTTCTCATAATCGGTTTTATCGTTTGATTTTAAATTCATATCCTCTTACACTGTAAGTTATGAAATCTTAATTATAATTGGAAATTTTCTTCAACATGATAACATGTCTGAGAAAATTCTTAATTGTAGTGAGGTCTTAAAAATGTTCTTAATTTGTACTTCTAATGGTGGTAAATAGTATTCGTGAAGTGTATTTAAAAGAATATTTTTATTTGAAACCTTGATTCTATCTAAATATATATGTTTACCATTGTCATTGCATGGTAAATTATGAAGTTTGATCCATGTTTTTCCTAAGATTCTTTGTCTTTTTTTTTAAAAGCATTTTCCATCATGGTCTTTTTATCGTCTTCTTCAGATTAATTCCACTAGTGATGCAGCTATTAATACGCTGGATACCCATTTTTCCCAATTGAAAGAAGCTGTCACCCAGTCTATAGACAAACGACTTGCACAGTTGAAAGCAGAAGTTGAGAGTATAAGGGGAGAGTCATTAAAACCTTTGGAAGAATGCAAAACCCTAGTTAAAGACAAGATTGGATCTACAGCACAAGTCATGAATGAAGGTAGAGTGAAAAAGATCAATATTTTGATTGTTTGATATTGAGGATCTTGTTTGTCGCTGCTGGTAGTTGTTAGTGTGCGTAGTCCATTCTCATTCCTTTCATTGTATCTTTTGTCTTTAACTATTTTTATTGAATGAATTTGTTATAATTGATAATACACTCTGGAACCGCCATTTCTATTTTTGAATGATATGTAATATAATGCAGAAAAAGTACCAGGTGTAAAAGGAGAATATACAACACAAGTAAAGAAGTTAAAATATATAGTAAACTGGAGAAAATTATATAAATTCAAAAGAAAAGCTACAAGAAGGATTGAAAGGATGAGTAAAAAGTGGTAAAATAAAAAATGAGCAAAATGACTTGAGAAGGAAATGAAACTACGTCCAAGTCCCTAGGCTTATAATAAGCTCTTTTCCCCCGTAGAAGCCATTGCATAAAATGTGAGTATTTTAACCAAAGATACACAAGACAAACAGCTTGAAGAGAAAATAGGCCAATGTACAGAAAAGGTCAGAGATGTTGACTCAAAGTATACAAGACTGACATTTACCTTCAGCCTAACTAAATCTTGAGTGAGGGAAAACTGATGAAAAGAAGTAAAAGAGATGTGGAAAAACACAAATTGAGATGTATAGGTCAGATTTTAATAAAGAAAAATGGTTAAACTTTGCATTAATCATTTGGCTAAAATTATACTATGTGTAACTTGAGTTTTTTTTCCCAGCATCACCTCATAACATTTCTGTTTTTTGTTTGTTTTCTTTTTAAATAAGTATGAGGCCTAAGTCTGAATTCAGAATATTTTTAAATTGATTGTTAAACCCATACATGCATCAGTGAGAAGTCATGTGGTAAAATGCTTTGCAGCACAAGCCTTTCATTATGCCTTCCCTTGTTTTTTGTCTCACCTACGGGCGTGGTTAATTTAACCGGTTAGCAAGGGGCTTGTCTTTCATTCCAGAGAATGTTTGTCACTTCTCTTCAACACAACACCAATATTTCTTTCTTTCTTTCTTTTGCCTTCTTAGGTGCATCCCTCCTGAGCAATGACCCAGAGCAAAATGTGGAAAAGATATTGAAATTCAAAGAAAGTCCCACAACCAAAGCATTATCAAGGTAAGGTATTAAATTTGTTGTGAGATATTCTTTTTATAAATGAATATTTGATGAAGTGGATAGTAAAACTAGTAGTATTTATTTTCCTTTTTAATTCAGTCAGATGATGTATGAATATGATGATAAAGTTAACGATCCTTGTGTTCCACGGATGCGAAAAGTAGGATTCATGTAAAGAGAAAGAAAATTGTTCATTATCTTTCCTATTCATTTCCAACTTTAGTAGTAGATGCTTATTAAAGATCAAAACTTGTAGGCCTATTTGTTACTAAAGCTATGAGTAGTTACAGTCAGATAGGATAAATCGGTGCACTTTGTCTTAACTGAGCTTCATCACAATCAAGCATGAAATGAATTTTATACTGGATAATGGATTTTCATTTTTTTTTTTTTCATTAATTGGATGAAAGAAACGTCTATACTGACTTAAAATCAAACACACCTATTTATATTCATATAGTTCAAAAATGGAAAAATGTGTCTCCCCCCCCATGTATATAACGCTTTTCATATTAAATGATAAAAAAAAATGTACATTTTCCTGTTTCTTACTTTTCCAGTATTCCTGCCATCCCAGGTTTGGCTGAGGTGGCGTGTGTTAATGTGGTGGTATCCCCTGACCTCAGCAAGCGGATGCAGGCACTGGTAGGGGCGGAGGGGCGTGTGTTAGGCCAAGTACCAGTGCAGATTGCAGAAATTGTGGAAAAACCAGGCAGTCTTACGGTGCATTGGACTGAGGTACAAACTTGTAATCATTGTTTAAAGTATAACAAATCAAACTTTAACTGTATGTTATTTGAATAGCACTAGGTCTGACAGAATGTTCTGAATGCCTGTGGTATTGATTATTTTTCTTTTTCTAATCATGCAACAACTTATTACGTTTACTGCTTCTTGCTGCCTAAGTGAAAACACATTTTTTTAAGAAAGAAATAGACAATATTATGATCTAAGGTTTTTTTTAATTGTTAGTTTTTATTTTCACTGCATGAAATATTGGATTCTTTTTTATATGTATAATAAAAAAAAATTATTGTTCTTCTTTAGACTGAAGAGGATTCCGATATCAGTGAATTTTGGCTGCAGTATGCCCTAGGCAACCATACATCCACGCAGGAGTCCAATGTTGTGTACCACACAGCATATGTGGGGACACTGACAAGTTACACAGTAAAACATCTCCGTGTATCGACCCCTTACACTTTCCGAGTGTGTGGGCGTGGAGAGACGGACACACCATGGTCTGCATGGAGTATACTTAGAGTAGCTGGAACAAAGATTGACCATTACAGTAAGTGGAAGGAGATGAATCTGGTTCGAATATAAAAGAGGGAACAGCCATTTGCAATAGGGAAATATCTGATATGATTATTGAACTGTGAATAATCATTAATGTGATAAGAGAAGTATAAATTTAATGCAAATCAGAGATTGACATTAGACTTTGGGCATAATCTGATATTAATGGAAAACAGATTGACCTTTACAGTAGGAAAATTTGTAGAGAAAATAGGTGAAAATAGAATAGAGATTGACCATAACAATGTATTCAAGGAGTTAAGTAATATAAAATACTTCTATTATAATGGAAAGGAAATGTTTAATACAAATAGATCACATTATGAATAACCATTACTGTAAGGCAATAAGGCTGGTTTGAGTAGAAGTTAGATACCGATCATTGCAGTAAGCAGATAAATTTGAATATAAGGTGAATATAAATTAAATAAAAAAGATTTGACCACTATTACACTAGGAAAATGTTGAATATTAATTAATAGAGTACGGTACAGTAGATGATAATTATAGGAGATAACTGAAATGATATTTGAACAGAGATTAACCATTGCAGTTGGGAATGATTCTATGTCTCTTACAAGTATAGTACAGTGGTTGACCATTTCTGTGTTGTGAGAAGTCCAATATGATTAAATTCATGCTGGATTTTCTTGCACAGTGCTATAGAGGTATTGTTATTATCATGGCTGTTACACATGCAGAAAAGTGCAATAACATTTTGTCACTGGTATGGTATGTAGGCCGATGTTAGAAGCCTGCAGGACCCTTGAATTGGGAGTCTGGTGCTGTAATCATTCAACCACCGCTATTACTCAGTGAGAACAGAAAAATCGTCTATTGTCTTTTCCAGAGGCACAGCATAATACAATGTACAATCTTTGTTAATTTTTTTTTCACAGAGTGGTCAGAATCTGAAAACAAGGCCTACAGCTTGGGTAATGAATGCAAGGTAGCCACACGCACATCTCAAGGTTTGACGCATGTGTTATATTCAGACATTCCCAGCTACACAGTGGGCAACACATTAACTATCAAGGTTTTGGATGAGGCTGACAAGAGTCCAGGAGATGGGCTATGCATTTCTTTAAATAACTCGCCTACAGATGCATTTGGAAAAGAGGGTGTTGTGTATGTTAATCTCTATGGTAAGTGAATATTTTTCTTATTTTATTTGCCTAATTTTTATCTTCCACAGTACTTGTGAAACTTTACAACTCTGTATTTTTTAATTCACCTGAATAACGAATATGTTTGAAAGTAGTAAAGTTCCTTCAAGGCCTATAAGGCTCATAGAGCTGGAGTGTATCCTGGTTTCGGTAGCATGAACCATAACAGATTGTATTTAGATAATCTGGACAGGACGCTATTCTGTTGTAGGACCCAATTTGCATTTGGGTAAGAAGAGAAAAAAAATAGTGTAAAGTATCTGTCTAAAGGGGACCATTATATTGTCAGAACTGTTTTGAATCCGGGACCCTTGGCCATTCTTTGTACATGTATAATATGTATAAAATTTCTTTTGATTTGTTAAAAAATTGCGATATTTTCATCAGACAGGAAAGTGAACAAAGGTCAAATCCATCCATAAACTGTAATGTGTCAATGAAAGTGTTTCTTATTCCATTTAGTCCTCTTAAAGAGGAAGTAAAATATTAAAGAAAAAAATTGTATACACTACACAAGCCATAATTTTCACCATTTACTATCTTGTATAATATTTGTATGCAGAGTGGCTCATCACAAAAAACGAAATGTGGTGTGATTACATGTTCCTCTCACTTGTTGAAAATGGCTCACGATTTATGGCTGAGGGTGAAATGTATGGCAAGCCATCAAACTTTACTTTGGAAGGACTTTCATTTTCTGATAATTACTGTATTACATTGTAAGTAATAAAGTTCATCTCCGTTTCAGAAATGTGAAGTGGAACAGATGATTTCTATGTTATCTCCTATGCAGGATACTAATCTGTCGTAGGTTTACTCTCTGGCACATACCGGTACCCGATTCACACCTAAGTGGAAAGAGAACACATTGTGTAAAGTGTCTTTCCCAAGGACACAATGTAGTCATTGAGAGTCGAATCTAGACTCAGATTGGGAGTCCAACGCTCTTACCATTTGGCCACCATGCCACCAGTGTCGCTTTGTGTAAACTTATAAAGGTTTTAAATCTTTCTATTGCTGATTTATAACCTGGCTATTTGACGTTGATAAAGGGATAATGAAGTAGAAAAGCCCTGTTATAAGCCTGAGCAAAGATTGTTTCAGAGATCCCCATGATCTTTACATATATGTTCATATTCTACTTTTCAGGCGCTGTCTCTGTAGACGGCCAGGAGATGAGCATGCAGCTTCCAGAAATAAGAAAAGGTTCTGTTGTAGCATTCCAGACGGAGCAGCTGCCAAATGGCAAAGTCCGAGTTGGTGTGCAGCATGAGGAAAAGGAAGTGACCTTTGACTGGAAAGTAGAAGATACTCGATCCAAGCCTGATCTGAACTTATTGTCCATGATGTCTGGACAGCAGCCTGAAACTCCAACATTGGATCTTTTCTTTGGAATCAAATTCAGTCAAGAGGAATGGAAGATTTCTGTAGAGTAATTGAATATTTCTGCATTTGTAATCTATCTATTCTTCAACATTGGCAAGGTGTGACACTTAGAAATAGAAGTAATACATGTGCTGTTGGCTATCCTACAATGTGATATAATGCATTAGTTTCTGTATCATTTGAGGGAAGGGAATGTAGTGTTAACTTAGCCTTCTTTGGAGCTGAAGCATGGCCTGAAACTTTTCAAGAGATTGAAGACAATGTATATTATACAGTCTTATTCTTATTTGATTCTTCTGTTTTCTCAGTTTTATGTTGTCTGATTTGTATGCATTAGTTTTGGTACTTCTTTTAGTTTTAGTGATTGAACTTTTTTTCTCCTGAATTCATGTACTATACTAGTATTTTGTCTTTTGTTTCCCTCATTCCTCTGCTTTTAGTAGTCGGTTAAGCCATTGTTCCCTAGAGCTACTTCCCTTAAGTGTTTCCCCACAACTGAACAGGTTTTGCCTTGCACATTGTAATTCCTTTTTTCTAAATGGTCATTTGAGAAAAGAAGGTGTATCTTGATATGTAAGTAAACAAAAGTACATGTACATTGTAGATTCTATATATACATGCCCCATTTAGCAATTCAGTTATGTTCATAGTCATAGCATCAACTGTTACCTGTTTAGGATATGATATGACATAATTGTCAAGTATCACTCTAGTGGTTCCTGTTCTAAAGGGGTAATGTTGATCAGACGACTCTCCATGGACCTGTGGGATAATGTCAAGCACCAATTTTTGTCTCTAGAAATATCTTTCATCTAAATTGTCCTGCATTCATGATACTGTCATAGGTCTGATAAAATGCAAAAAAAGTGAATGAAAGCTGCAGGGAAGCTTGTCATAGGTATGGTATTGGATGAGGCTGTCTTCCCACCGAAGTAGTTAACAATCCATAGACTTCTTACTGCCCCTGTTTGAGCATAGCCTTATGGCAAAAGCAAGTGATGGCAGTGTGTTGACATGGCAGCCTCAGCATCCTTATCATGAGCTCAGTTTGTGTGTTGTTCGCATTTCTACATTTGATGTAGGGTTTGCATAGCATGGTGTTCACATTAAAGTAACTTAGAAGCTCTCAGTCACCTCTGCAGTACTCCTATATCGCAGTTTCAGTATGTGAAGATTGCCACTGGATAATGTCAACCTCGTTTGAAATCAACTCTTTTTGTCCATCCCACTTTTAAGCAAGTTCCAATATACCAGTATTTTTTTTTTTAAATATCAGTTCTCGAGAAATGTTTCTAGTGTGGTAGTTAGTCAACATTGCATGACAAATGTTTTGTAATACATGTAGATCTGTTGGAATTAGCGTTTATAAGTGTATTGGAAACAATATTGTGTAGATTATTATTATGACATTATCATACATAAGTAGATTGTATCCTGTTTTTATAGATGACCCATTCTCAAAAGGTGACCTCGTTAAATGGGCCTACTAGAATTTGCTCTAATAAGTTAAATAAAATAATG
>JBDFRD010082287.1:0-13787 GCA_039654405.1 Bullina lineata
AAGAAGAAGAAGAAGAAGAAGAAGAAGAAGAAGAAGAAGAAGAAGAAGAAGAAGAAGAAGAAGAAGAAGAAGATGGGGAGTACGAGGACCAGGAGAAGGAGTTATGATTACAGTGATTCTGTCTAACATAAAGACGAGAGCAAAAGACAAAATGAAGTAAAAAAACAAACAAACAGAAAAACAACAACAACGCAAAAACAAGGTTTACAGAAAAAGACAGTGTTGAAGAAATCTGCAGAGGGTGGATAATACCTCATTACGAGATGCAACGATATAGATCATTTGCCACGGTCATTCTCTAACGGTGATGACGTTTTTCAATGCCTTTAAATGACATTTTACCCGAGGTCCAAACTCAAGCTTTTGCGACATGGGTCTGCAGTATGTAGATCTAGTAGGCCTACATACATGTAGTAGTAGATTTCACACTAAACCAAGAGTAAGAGTGAGGACTGGGCCATTCAGTCAGTGAAGGCTTAAAACACAAACTTTAAACTAAGTCAAGTCAAGAACACAACTCGCCAGCGGCTTTTTAACTTTAATTTTAATGTACAGCCTGTAGTTATTTAAACTAAAAACTAAAGAGTTCCTTCAAATTCAAGGCCTAAAAGAGATGTCAGCTCCTCCAGTGACGTGAAGTAGAACAGAAGATGTAAGACCATCTTCCCAGACAGAATGCCAGCTTGTCCTAAATTTCCATACGGTACATAATCTTCTTCCCCACCCAGGTGCAAAAGTTTAAAAAAAAGACATACATCTATAACTTTTGGGGGGGGGGGGGGGTTGTCTTCTATTTTTTTTCGTTTTTCCTCAAATAACTCAGGAAAATCTAAGGACTAGTTAGACTGCTGGAGTTATCACAAGTAAATACATAATACATACATATGTGCAAGAATAAATTGAATAAAGTGACCAGGAAGTAATTCTCATTATGTGGACGTTAGGTTTATTTTTTAATGAACAACTGTAACACATGAGCCGTTCTAGATGATGGAACAGAGATTATTGTTGGACAACAAGAAATGAGGCAAAAGAGCAGATCTGTAAGACTAAATGGAAATAAAAATTTTATAGATTGGAGACAATTCGAGAAAGCCACCATCAAATCCAATCAGACACACACCCCTCCCCCACATCCCCTATTCTTTATAAATCATGTGAACAATACAAAAAGGTTATTTTTAAATTATGCCGGTTTATCAGTGTAAAAAAGAAACAAAAAATCATGTCTACCCTAAAGAGTCTAACCACTAACTAATTTGACCACAATGCTATTACTAAACAAAGATAAATTTATTTTACAGAGAAAAAAAATATAGAAATATGGATCGCTGACTACTCGAAGAATATTATGCTATCTTTGAATTAAATGTTTCCCTTCCATTACAAATGTTAATGAATAATGAAAGACAAATCTAAATAAATTAATTATACAATGTACATGTAATAATAATAATAAAAATAATACATGTTAGAATAATAATAATAATATTACTGGTATAGGAAGAAGGAGTAGCCATTGGAATACATGTAATTAAAGAATTTGACATTGACATGTAAGGACTCTTCATTCCAACAAAGAACTAGATCTATAATGAGGAGATAGGATTCTGTGCACAGATGGAGAGAGTTCGAAAGTACAAAGACATAGGGAAGGACACAGGGGGAATAAGTATTTGTTGATGATACTTAAAAAACGTATTAGGAAAACGGAATTGTCTTTATTCTGATACTTTTGCTTTAGTATGCCTATGTTCCCATGAAACAGGATAAAAGTTTGATATAAAATCATTATTAAATACATATGTACAAGGGTTTATCTTTACACCAGAAACATTGAATCAGATCACAGTTTATAAAATCAAGTATATCATATATATTATATATAATACAAGAAAAAAATTTAAATCACTGCGTTGAGCTCAATCATATGCTTATGTCAAAGGTCAAAATCCAATATGTATATGAAAAGTATACGTAATTTATTTACATAAAAAAAAAAATCAATCCAGTTAAATCTAATTAACAGTTTTTTCTTTGAATTTTGGGAACAAATTCCACAAACACACATGTACCGGTACTGTCAAGAGGTCACCAGTATTTCCTTTACTTATAGGTAAAACAGAAGTGATTGCATGCTTCATATAATCAATTTAATTTAGGAAATAATCTTTAAAAAACAAGGCTTTTTTTTTTAACCCTTTCCTGTACATCTTGTCTTGATTTTATTCCTCTTATTTTATTTTGGGAAATCCATTTTCACTCTTTCTGCATTGCAAGTGCGGGGTGACAATAGGCCCCCTATTTGCTACAAAAATATACAAGGGATACTTCATTCGCTTGATGAATATGACGCTTGGATAGAAGAAAATAATGACTAGGAACATCTAAAGCGGCAGAGCTGGGTGGCAAGGAGGATATATTATCACATTTTGAAGCTGGGTTTCAGCTGTTGTCTTAGTTTCCTGCGTCATAAATTAGGAAGGCAAGGAAGTGGCTGTTTCTTATGTAAAAGAAATAGGGAACAATTGCTTATCAACAATCTTGCCCCTTTTTTTGGTACAGGCAGCTGACGTTTTTACAGAAAGCCAAAATTGCAATCAAAATATCACATGCTTATTATCTACAAAATGCACTTTCTGTTAATATCATTTTAGCGTCACTAAAGCAATAGATAGGCTGAAATACAAGTTAAGTGAAGGGAAGGACAGCGGTTCTCTCTACTTGTTCAATTAGCCTACTTTCCTCAGTAGGGATGAACACTTCCCATATCGATCCGGACTGACATTTTATTTTTGAGCTTGCATACTTGATAATCCATCTTGCATATCTCTATAAATTCTTTAAAGTTTCAGTTTCTTTGTGTTCATCATGATTTTAGAAGTGTGTTCAGGAGAAGGCAAGCCTTGTCTGAACGCCGGGTTGGATCATCCTTAGTCTGGTTCTTCATCTGTCGCTGTTTCAGCATGATTGAATCCAAGCTGTTATCACCTCCAGAATCACAAGAACACGCAAGCTCCCACACGACGGCAACGTGCTGATCCAGTTGTAGGAGATTGACCCAGTATCAAGGCCAATAACATGGCTAATTTATGACACAGCTGATACACAATTAAATGATCATTTGAACCAAGTGAACTTAAGTAAGTAAAAACAGTATCTACATTCCAGGTGTCCTGATACCTGGTTAAAGCTGGACGCATCTGAAAAACTCCTTTGATAAACCTTTTTACTAAAGGGTCATCACCAAATCTTGGACGGTCCACAATATTAAGAAAACAAAACAAAGCGGATCGAGCAGAATAAATTGCGCTATATCCACAACCGGATTCAAATAGGATTGTAGGGAACTTGATAGCTTTAACTATAGAAGGCGATATGGGATCAAATTTGTTACCAACTGCATAGATTGTCCATTTATTGATGTAAATTTTGTCATTCTTCTTGGTTCCTTTCCGCCAAGAGGAAAGGATGACCGTTGAAGCAGTTCTTGAAAAGACTTGCTTACGGAGTCTACTCCGGATTCTCTGCATACCAAAAGAGCTAACTTCTTGTTAAACTTGTGTAGAGTATCTGGATTGCTGGGTAGTGTCAACAGCCTTTCCCTGGGGGATAATCTCACTGGTCTTGCTGTTAATATGCTTGATAGTCTGGGAAACCAAGGCTGTGTCAGCCAATCTTCTACAACAATGGCTCTTTCTAGTCTCGGAAACCAAGGCTGTGTCAGCCAATCTTCTACAACAATGGCTTTTTCTAGTCTCGGAAACCAAGGCTGTGTCAGCCAATCTTCTACAACAATGGCTCTTTCTGCCTGGCCCCTTATCCCCTTCTGGGGGACTCTGAAGCTGTTGGTAGCTGATTAGCAGGAGACAAAAAGAAGGAAAACCATAAAATGTTTTATTTGACCATTGACTATGAAAAGGCATTAATCGTTAAAGCCTGAGGATCTGGTCGGAAAGAAAAATGCAGCGGGAACTGTGCATTAATCTTTGATGCAAACAAGTCAATATGTGGGTTTATTTCCAAAAACTCTCAAGCTGAAGCGAGCAAGCCTTTATCAATCATCCACTCTGTATCGTAATTCATTTTCCCAGATTCTTCATGAGCCACGACGTTATTTTTTCCCAGGGATATGACCAGGTGAAATCCAGTTCCCCGGTTTATGCAAAAATCCCAAATCTCATGGGTAATGGAATTACATTGATCTGAATGACTCGTGCCCATGTCATTGATGCATGATATTGCTGTGGTATTATCTAGCATCAACCTAATATGGATATTCCTCAAGTGAGAAGTGAAGGAGTTTAAGGCAAACAGGGCGTCTTTCAGCTCTAGGACATGAATATGCTCTAGACACTCTTCATTACTCCACGCAACCCTGTTCGCCTTATTTCGCAGTGACAACCCTAGCCTGTTAGGAGGACATAACAAAGTCTGGTTCCCCATGGGAGCCGTCTATGAGATTAAAGGCTAACCCTACATTTTCTGTCCACCACTGTAACTCTTCCATGGGCCCACACGACAATGTCACTACAGAGTCAAAATCTCCTGCGTACATCTTTAAGGCCTGTGTTTTATCCTAATTCATATTTCTGTACCAAAATGTTCCATACATAACAGCAGGGAAAGCTGCAACACGTATTCCTAAGACTTTGGCAAGTTCTCTCACAGTAACTGTGTGCTTGTCCAAAATAGCTAGACAACTTTCTTTCACTTTCACTTTGTTGTCTTCCGACAATGTGACAGTCATGGTCTCAGAGTTTAATCCAAACCCCGGATACACAATGTGGGTGGTTCGTACCAGTAAAGACTTGTCAGGGTGAACAACAAATCCCAAAGAGGTAATGATGCTAAGGGCAGCTTTGATACTATTGATTCAGCCTAGCTCACTATCCGAGATGATCACTGTGTCATCTATGAAAATAGTAGCTATGTGACCCAAACTATGCAGCTTTGATATGAAACATTTACATAACTTTGTAAAGAGCCTGGGACAACAGGCTAGCCCATTTGGAAACATAATATTTGTACAACTTTGCATCCCATTGAAATTTCAAAAGTTGTTGGTGCTTTTATGCAATCATGACATTATAATATGCATGTGTGAAGTCCGAGCTGGCAAAATAGGACCCTTTCTTAAAATGAGAGCAAGAGCTGTTTTCAGTGTTTCCATTTTGAAATGTTTGTAAGTTACACTCTGGTTTAAAAGCTTACGTTGAAAATTACTCTGTTTGACATTTTTCTTTTTGCGAACCAATATATGGGAAATAAATTCCCCTTCTGAATGTTCACACTCTACAATGACATGTTTCCTCAAAAGTTCCACTATTTCCTCATCTGTTAACTTTTTCTCCTCTGATAAAAGTACAAGCTGCTGGGTAGGTCTGGTTTGAAAAGGAAAATTATAAAATTCTATTTTTGCACCTTTTACTATGTCCAAAACATCACTGTCATGAGTGATATCCACCCACTGTGAATAATACTGCCTAATCTGTCCTGCTTTAAAAGTTTGTACACCTTCTATCACAAAAGTCTTTATCTCACTTAAAGAATCTATGCATATCCTTACCCGCACATCTGAAAAACTTCATAATAGCGGGGTTTCCCCCTCGTTTTGTCATAGAATAGTGCGCACTCCCCCAAAAAGGCCCAGTTGACTTCCCTTTGTTGTTGTATAGAGGAAATCTCCTACCAGAAAATGACTGACTGCTCGTACTCAGATTGGATAGCCTATGAGATTATTTTGCATTTTTCATCAGGTCACGAATATTGTCCACAAACAAATTTAGCCCTGGCTCCACTTTTGCCAAATAAATAGACCCAATGTCTTTTGGAAGAGCAGAATGAAGCTGAGCTCTACGGCACAGAGAAAGCTCCAGATGAGCATGACCAATAAGGTCAATAGCATCTGTGTGCAACTCAATTGATTTATTCATCGGCTGTACAGTTCTATAAATCAAGCTTACATCCGCTCCAGAAGTCTTAAATACTGATGCAAAATCATGCAGAAGTGAGGCTGACTGAACTGGCGGGATTAGAAATGAAATTTTGAATATTAGCAAACCCAGTATCATTACGTCTCGCAAATCTGTCGAGAGACCTCCAGAACGTCCCTCTAAAAAATGAATTAATTTTTAAATCTAAAAGACTCTACAAACGACTAGATCTCTCATTAGTAGTTGAAAGACAGAAACCATAGACCAGATAGAATCTAGATCTAAATAATCCGCATGAACCACTCCTGACAGCAGCTTTCACAGCAGGGCGCAAACAAAAAAGTGAGCAGGCGTGCACAGACAATCTCTCAAATTGATATCACGTGACGGAGTCAATAGGGAAATAAAATTACCAATGTTATTTCTTCAACATTTCAATACAGAGAAAAACGAATTCAATGTTATTGACATTTAAAAACAAAAACACTAGGTACTGTAAGGAAGTAACACTAGGATTGTGGGTGGATTCATATCATAAATCCATTCTAGCGTCCAGATGTGGATCATCATTCTAAAGTCATTCTACAGTCCAGAGGTGGATCCTCATTCTAAAGTCACTCTGCAGTCCAAAGATGGATCTTCATTCTTAAGTCATTCTACAGTCCAAAGATGAATCTTCATTCTAAAGTCATTCTACAGTCCAGAGGTGGATCTTCATTCTAAAGTCATTTTACGGTCCAAATGTCGATCTTCATTCTAAAGTCATCCTACAGTCCAGGGATGGATCTTCATTCTAAAGTCATTTTATAGTCCAAATGTCGATCTTCATTCTAAAATCATTCTACAGTCCGAAGGTGGATTTTCATTCTAAAGTCATTCTACAGTCCAGAGGTGGATCTTCATTCTAAAGTCATTTTACAGTCCAGAGATGGATCTTCATTCTAAAGTCATTCTACAGTCAAAATGTGGATCTTCATTCTAAACTTATTCTACAATCCAGAGATTGATCTTCATTCTGAAGTCATTCTACAATCCAGAGGTGGATCATCATTCTAAAGTCATTCTACAGTCCATAGGTGGATCTTCATTCTGAAGTCATTCTACAGTCCAGAGGTGGATCTTCATTGTAAAGTCATTCTACAGTCCAGAGATGGATCATCATTCTAAAGTCATTTTACAGTCCAGAGGTGGATCTTCATTCTGAAGAGCCTTGAAAGTCAAGAAAATATTCACAGTAAAACCCTTCTTACCCACAGTTCCTGGTGCACAGGTGAAGACGTTGTCGCCTCCAGGTAAGATTTTACTGCCGTGGGTGACACATGTCCGGCCAGTGACGTAAGGAAATTGTGGGTCATTTCTCGGGTCAGTTTCGAAAAACTCGATTCTGAAGTTCATTAGTCTTCTTTGACAGCATTCAAGTCTGAAATCAAATGCAAAATGTTTTTTCCTTTTATTTAAAAATTAGCTGACCCGTTACAGCTTCGCTTGTAAAGATGAGCATTCTCTTTAAAAAGTAAAGCTTCTGAATAAAATCTACGCCTACCGCTAAGTAAAAGTTGAATCATTTTCACGTACGTGGTAATGTAGAGAGAGTTATAATGTGACTCGTTTCGATCGAATAGAATTAACACAGAATGAACTTTAATATCTACCTGTAATCGAAAAAATGAACAAAACTGAGCTGAACTATATCACTCAGCTCTCAAAAAGCGTTTGGGTCGCGCCAAGAAACTGAGGACCAGCTTGCTACACTGCTGTTGCTGGCCTGCCAAAGCTTGTGTTTCTGCGAACGGTTTGCCAGTCTATTCTCCCACGTTGTTAGCCGTTTTGTCTGTCTGTCTGTATATTAAAGGCCCTGAATCAGTGGTTCTCTGTAGTACATATTTTGGCAATCCCTTCTATCTAATCAGATGGCCACATCATCGCAACTCCTCAAAAGGCCCTATGTGCTGGTGGATTGTGTTCCGCACTTCTTTGTTCGTGATGTGGTTTTCATGGGAGATCTCAAGGACCTTGCGGAAATATCCTAATTCAAACTTCTGTTTTCGACAATATCAGTAAGCCGTACATTATTCCCTTGTTTTGATGGCATAGAAAGGAGTAAATCTAAATGAGACGTTGCCTCATAGCATACCTTGTGAACCGGTCTAACTTTGAACGCATTCTATTTGCATGTTAACAGTGAGTCGCTCATAAACATGGAAAATATGATCATCTAGGCCTCTAAAGCCCATAAAGCCAGAGTTTATTCCGTTTTCGGTACCACAAAGCGGAACAATGAGTTTGACATCATGTTTTAGACACGACGCTAGACCGCCATCAGTTTACTCCCCCAGGAGAATATGTCAATACCCGAATCGAACGTCGGTGGGGAGAGAAAATGACATAGTGTCTTTACCAACAACAACCTTTTTAGTTCTTGAATGACGACATTTATTTTGGACTATTTACTTACCTGTTGACTATGTTGACCTGTTTCACCCGATACTGGCCGAGAAGGTCCACAAGCCACCAAGGATCCTTACTATCTCCATTGGTGTGGGTGCAGGATTTGCTGCTGAAAAATGGATTCTTATTTCCATCGACAGCTTTCAGGGAATTGCCAGTGCCGCTTTCGTGATTCGTACTCTGCACAAGTAAATCAAGAGCATAAGGATAACTTAATTGAAGTGCCCCTATCTCTTGGTTTCATGACCACCTCCCCATGTTTCTGTGTTTGCCATAGTCTCCATCTCTTTATTCGTTATAACAATGCGTTGATTTCCAAAAGAATTAATTGTTACAAAATGCGAGTAGTCTCAGGTAAAGTAAAAAAAAAGGAAATTTCCTTCAAGGCCAAAGCCGGAGCCTATCCTGGTTTCGGTAGCGTGAAGCAGAACAGATGATATTATTTTATCTCCTAGACAGTATGCCGGTACCCAATTCGCACATCGGAGGGAAGAGGAAAATGGTGTGAAGTGTTTTTCCCAAGGACACAATACGGTCACCTCCCGTCGGTAAGTTACTTTTATTATAGTACGATGTCTGGTGTTTTTTTTTTTTTTGTGGCGTTGTATTGGAAGCTTTCTCCCCTATCGTAACAGTTTTGACCCGCTCATCAGATCGTTAGGTTGCGTTCTCTTTCAATATCCAGTTGAACAAATACTGTAGATAAATAATAAAGACCATTTTAGTGTTTCCACAGCGTACAGGTCATGACATCCGGTGTGTTTGTGTGTATTTGTGTGCGTGTATGTGTGTGTGTGTGTTTGTGCCTGTAAGTGTGTGTGCGTATGTGTGTTTCTATATGTATGTGTGTGTTTGTATATGAATGTGTGGGTGCTTCTATGTATGTGAGTGTGTGTTTGTATGTGTATATGTGTGTATGTGTGCTTGTATGTATATATGTGTGTATGTAAGTTTTTATGCTTGTATGTGTGAGTGTATGTGTGCATGAATGTGTGTGTGCTTGTATTTTTATGTGTGTGTATGTGTATAAGTGTGTGTGTTTGTATTTGTGTGTGTGTATGGAACTGTGTGTTCTTGTATGTGTGCATGTATGTGTGTGTGTACTTGTATGTGTGTGTGTGTGTGTGGATGTATGTGTGTGTTTGTATTTGTGTGTGTATGTAAGTGTGTGGATGTGTACGAGTGTATGTATTTGTGTGGGTTTGTATATGTGTGTGTTTGTGTATGCGTGGGGTATATGTGTGTGTACATAGTGTATATGTGTATGTGTATGTGTGTGCGTGTATGTGTCTCTGAGTGTATTTCTGTATGTGTGTATGCTTGTGTGCCTGTCTGCGTATGTTTGTGTATGTGTGGATGTATGTAAGTGTGTGTGCTTGTCTCTGTGTGTGCACATATGTGTGTGTGCATATATGTGTGTGTGTTCGTGTATGAGTGTATGTATTTGTGTGAGTTTATGTGCGTGTGTGTGTGTCAGTGTGCGTGCTTGTATGTGTGTGTGTGTGTGTGTGTGCGTGTGTGTGTGTGTGTGTAACAGGACGTGATGAAAGAACAAAGTAAACTTGGTTTTCGCGGATATGAACCAGTTTAAAGTCTTTACGTTGAAAAGCAAGGATTTAATTTTTTCCATGACTTCAGGCACTGAAATGGTTTTTCAAACACACACACACACACACACACACACACACACACACACACACACACACAAGAATGAAAACAAGTTTTCAAGAAATGTATATTAAAAAATATAATTTTTCTGACGGTTTGCACTAAACATAAAAAATAGAGAATGCATTATATAAAAAGAATACCGACGTTTATCAATGAGGAGCCACAGAATACTGTACTTGAAATGTTCATCGCACTATAAAAGGAAGTTATGTGAATAGCAAACAAAGAAAAGTGGTCAATGTCTTCTGTACTAGAATCATTTCATAGACAGGACGTTAGTCTGTCGTAGATTTAATTTCATGGCAGAATAGGCCAGGACCCAATTCCCACCTGGGTGGGGAGAGAAAAAATGGTGTAAAGTGTCTTTCCCAAAGTCACAACACGGTCAGCTCCCGGATTCTAACCCTGGACCCCTGTATTAGCAGTCCAACTGTATAACCATTCGACCACCGTGCCACAAACATGAGTATGAATAAAGTTATTCTCTGGAGAAAATATAGAACAATTTAGAAGGTCGTAGTTTCCGCCCAATGCATGTGTACTCACCTGACTTGTTGGTTTCCACTGGGCGCAGTTCCACAGTGCCAGAGTGACCCGTGTCCAGTTCAGGACAATCAACAGTCGGAGCAGCATCCTGACAACGTCTGTGTGTCTTCGTTCCAACGAAAGCAGCCAAAGAGTGAAACGGAGCAAAAAATGAGACCTCGAATGTGACGTCACTTGTTTACAACGTGGCAGGTCGATCGACCAATGGCTGCAAGCCGCGAGTTTCGCCCTGACGTCCAAATGTCATACAGTACTCTAGCAGTGGAACAATAAGGAGGCAAAGACACGCACAAAAGCTCAGGAAAACCATGCATGTTGAAAATAAAGGGAATTCGACGCCTATCTTACAAATGGACTCTGTACATTTGGATTCTGTACATTTTTCAGGAGAGCCGTTTAACGTTTTGGTCATTCTTTATAGACGTACTTTGCGGTAATGGTTTCTTGCCTCGCTTCCATTTTTGGCATGAAGCAAGTAGAGGCTTTGATTTATTACAGTATACATTTATTTTAACCGTAAATTGAACTGAATTTGAACAAAAGTCTTCAATATTAAGAAACGCCCGTTTGTGAGATCAAAATCACGACTATGACCTAGTCAAATTTGAAATACGCCACTTTGATCTAAACTAATTGAAGAAAAAAACTAACCATTTCGTAATAAATACACAGGAACTTTTTATTCACTCAAAATTACAAACTGCAATTTTTGGAAGTTTTAGATAACAGTTATCACAACAATCACACACAGCAAGAGATAAAATGGAAGCAAAGAACATATTATAATAACTAGCCATTTCAAAGCAAGAATAGATTAGAGAAATAATCAATCAAGATCGATTCTATCCACACATAGAAATGTGTATTCATTATTCAGGTTAGCAAATATCGAACACACACGCAAATCAATAAAGCAAAAGAAAATGTGGCTTAAATTGGAGAAAACTGATATGAAGCCATAAATTGTCTTAAACGAATGAGAACGAGATCTGAAGTCAGTGGTACAGTATACTAAACTGACCACATTTTACACTTAGTCATATGGCAATGACAGAAATACATCTTTGTGCATTTTTAATTTGACAAGGCGAGTGTCCCCCTGGCACAAAGAAACCAGGTCAGTGTATTTGGCTGCGGACACTGTGGGCTGCTCCTTTTTCAGAGGGAAAATCTCTGACCTGGTTCTTCTGCCTTTTTAATGTGATATTTCGAATGCCTCCTCGGTATGGCTGTTTTTGTAGAAGATGGTGATTGGGTGCTCTTTGTTCATCCTCAGCTCCATCACATTGTTCCAATTTATTACCTCGTCAGTTTCTGAATTTCTGCAGACATTTAAAACGCGAAGGTCCACAGATAGCTTCTTGAAGTCTAAGAATTCTTCGTACTGCAGGGGAATAACCTGATACGGTTGTTTTGGTCTTGCTAATTTCATGATCGTTCTCAAGTCATTCGGGACGAAAACGTCTCCTGCTCTCAACACTGCTGTGCCTATTGTGCTGTGCACTGCGTCTCCTTCATTTTGTTCATGTACCGTCTCGAAAAATCTGATGGAAATTTCCTGGATGTTGGTCGATGTGTTGACGAACAAAAGCATTGTCGGCATTATCGAATTTTTATTTTTCCCAGGGCAACCATCAGCAAACAGGTGAACCTCCTTTATCTTTTGTGCGTTGTCATTGTATTGGAATGCTTTATACACAGCAGTTGTGATTTCTGAACTGCCATGCTTGATTTCTCCCTCATGCCATGATATCGGTAGGTATATCACTTGTTGAAGGTCGATGGTTGCAGCAGGCAGCCCGTCGTCATGCGTTACTCGCTGCTTGCTTTCTTCCTTGAACTCCCTGACTTTGGTGTTCTCGGTCATGTGAGAATGGAAACGGTTATTCAGCTTGTCCGTTGTTTCTTCATCTTCAGTCCTGAACGTTAGGCACAATGAACACTGGTCCTTTTTGGGCCGGTAGAAACCAAGATTCATCCTTTCGAATATTCTGCTATAATATGTAGCAAACTTTGGCATGTCCTGTCCCACGTATTCCTCCGTGAATATTCGATACATCTTTGGGATGTCATCGCTGTTGAAATAGCTTCACGGCAGCGGCGCGTCTGTCGCCTCTCTTTCTTGCTTCAACAGCCCCTGTTGGCGATTTCTTTTGAATAGCTGTTCTTGCAGTCTTCTAAGAGATTGAAAGGATGGTAACAAACATGTTCTGGCAATTATTTTAGTCTATTTCTACCTGTCTTCAAATATTAAGTTTTCGTCATCTAGCGACAGGAAACACTTGAGCCCGTTGTACTTGCTTTTTTGTGTGCACAGTCAATGTGGCACACTATGAACTCTCGCTTAAGATGCAGGTCCCCAAGGCCATAGAATTTCTGAAAGATTTCTTCGCGCTTTTCCATTGCAATAGTTCCTCTCTCAGTTTGACTAATATCCCTCTTGATACGGCGATCTGCTCTAATCAATCCATCCACACTGGACTGATGCATGGAGTCAGATGCTGACAGTCGCCTCTTTGAACGGGGCTGGTCCTTCAGACTTGATTCTGATGGATCACCTTCTTTCAATCACCTTGTCCATCGCCTAACAGTTCATACTTCAACACATAAACAGCCTTCATTCTCTCATAAATTTCAATAGGAAAGCGTCCTTCTGCTGTCAAAAACGCAATAACAGCTCGCTGTTTCCAAAAAGGAAAAACGGGAAAAACAAAGTAGTGAGAAACTGAAAATGAAGAGGAGAAAGTGGATTTTCACGTTACGCTATCCTAGCATTTTCATGTAGCGCTTTATGCTTTCTAGCTGTATGTGTGTACATGTGTTGTACCTTTGAAGACAGGAATGTATATACGTTTGGTCCCGTCTTGTAACGTCCATCTCATGTGAGGCACTATTAATCTTTGTCACCCTTCTTAGTCTGTGGGCCACGGGACGAAACCCTGGAGAGAAAAAGAGACAGAGAGAAAACGAGAGAGACAGAGAGAGAGAGAGAGTAAGAGAGAGAGAAAAGAGAGGGAGAAAGAGAGAGAGACACGGAGAGAGAGAGAAAGAGATAGAAAGAGAGAGAGAGAGAGAGAGATGAGAGAAAGAGAGAAAGAGAGAGAGGCATAGAGAGAGAGAGAGGGAGAGAGAGAGAGAGAGAGAGAGAGAGAGAGAGAGCGAGAGAGATAGAGAGAGAGCCAGAGA
>JBDFRD010082398.1:0-13786 GCA_039654405.1 Bullina lineata
TTGTGTTGCAAACCAGCCGCTCCCAACCTTCCTTTTTTGTCAAATAATGTGAACACAAAAGGATTGCTTACACAGGAAGTTTAACAAATGGGAAGACAGGGAGGCCTGTCTTCCAAAGGAATGAGAACAAGGAAGGGTTAAATAATAATAGTCAGTGTTGGAACTACATACTGCATTATGAAAATAAATTTTTACTAATACTGCCCAGCACAAATATGCCAGTGTCATTTCTTCCTAGTATTTAAGTTTCTCATGCGAACCACTTCTGATTTGTTTGGGGATTTTTTTTTTTTAATTGTTCTTTAAATACTCCTTGTAAATTTTCTTTTTAGTATTTCCATGCTAGTTGTTCTCAAAGTTGAGAGTGGCTTTTTGATTTTTGTAAGACTTTATCAAAGAACTTCAAAATGAATGAAAGCATAGCAACTTGATACATATTTATCAGTAGAACGGAGAAAAGAGTTCATCTAGATGCTATATGCATTATATATGGAGTTAATAAACTACATGTATATACCACACACGTACAATGTATTATGTTTCAGATCACCAGTAAGTCCTTTTGCCCAAACATGCAGCAGTATTGACTCTTGACTGTAAAAACTATGTTGCTCTGAATTGACTTCTTACTTTTTGGAAGCTCAAAAAATGTTTTACTTTGCTGTTTGATAGAGTTGCATCTTAGTGTTGTTATGCTTTAAAACATTTCCCTTCCCTATTTTCTAGTTACACTGGATCTTACCATCATTTGTCAATGGAGCAATGTTGACTTAATTCCCACTCCAACACCAAACACTATTCAAACTATGTTGTGACCTGATATTGACTGATAATACATATAAATAAATGATTGAATCTGTAGGTGAGCTCCAGATACCATCACAAGGGGAGAGTGGGGATGGTCGTGTTTCAACAGCTAACCTCATTCAGCAGCTCATAGGCATGTCACAGGTGAGTTGGGCGATGTATCAAGTGTTTTCATCCTGTTTCAAGCTTCTTCATTTTACTGAATTTTATTTGTGGCATTGGACAAGTTTCCTCATACTTGGTAGAAAAACAATTTGTGTGAAACCAGAGATACTTTTCAACATTGTCAAATCATTAATGGTCATTTTATTTACAGGTTTCATTGAAATTCATGTTTCATTATGACGCATGTGCAAACTCAAACAAGTATTTCATGGATGTTTTTAATAATTAATTGTGTGTTAGTGTTATGTTTATTAAGCAGTCAATGTGTTTCGTGAATGCTTTCTTTATTATCTCAGTATCCTGCAAAGAACATGTGTTATACCACTAATAAATAATTGTCCATGTTTTAAATGGAGTATGAGACACATAAAACATTTAATAGATTCATAGACTTAGCTATGGGATGGTGGTCACTGAAGACAGTTCTGATCACTAGAGAAATGAGATATAATGAAATTCATCCTACACACACTTGTCACAAACTTCCAGGGTGACAGCCAAGTGAGGGTGGTCACTGAAGATGGGGAGCCCCTAGAGATCAGCCCTGAAACCATCATTGTCCAGCAGGATGGTCAGCTCCTAATGACCACGGACACCAGCAACATTGTGCCCAGCAACCAGCAATACATCATACAGTACTACAACCCTGGGGAGGTGGTAAGTTTCTTTGCTATAGGATTTAGTGGCGGTAGCCGAATGGTTGGAGCGTTGGATTCTTAATCCATGAGTCTAGGGTTCGAATATGGAAGGTGACCGTGTTGTCAGACAGAAAGACACTTTTCACCATTTTTCCTCTGGGAAAGTAAACCTACGACAGACTAGCGTCCTGTCTAGGACTAGGAGATGAAGTAAAAATCATTTGTTCCGCTTCACACTACAGAAACAAGGATAAGCTCCAGCCTTATGAGCCTCATGGCCTTGAAGGAACTTTAAGAGTTTTTAAGAGAGGATTTAGTGGTAGGAAATGGCTAACACATTTATTCCAGTCCTGTTGTTTTTTTTTCAGTGTAATAATTGTAAGTAGAGATGTATATATATCAAATCCTCAGAGCTATTTTTCCTCTGTGTGGCTGTATAATTATGGCGACAAGTACAGATTTGCAACTTTCTTTGGATTCATTTTTTCCAGCTTCACCACAGCAGCGAAATAATGATAGAAAAGGGGCATTTAAAAGTATGTTGTGTAGTTTATCCTGAATTTTCCGCCATATTTCAAATTGTATAAAATTGTCAAATTTTGTGTAAAATTGAGTATAATAATCCTCATTACGTTCCACAGTCAAAGCTTATTTTTTTTATTTTTTTTTTATTTTAACATTTCTACACTGTCATTCCCGCATTGAAATAAATATAAAAATACGGAATTTAATTTTTTTTAACGATCTGTCTCCACAGCAACCTGGGGGTGTTGAGGGTATGGAAGACACTGACACGTCCGCCCACTTAGTGAACACAGTGGAAACACCTGACCAAAACCTCATCATCACCTCTGACCCTGAGGTCCAAGGTCAAGCTAATCAGCTGATCATCACAGCTGACGGCCAAGCTCAGCTGGTCACTTCAGAAGGACCCAGTCAGATTCTCAGCACAGAGGGTCAGATTCTGAGCTCGGACAGCCAGACATCAAATCAGCTGATTGTCCAGCGGGATGAACATTCCCAGATATCCTCAGCAGGCGGACAGACATACATCATCAATCCAGATATCTCTGGTGGTCAGTTTATCACCCTCCAGGATCAGACGCAGCAGAATGGGACTCTAGAAAGCAATCACGCTGACAACGGTCAGTTTGTCACATCGGATTTAGAGAGCTACAGCAATCAACTTATCATTTCTGATCCTAATGCTTCAGATGAACCTCTCACCAGCAGTGTGAGTATAGATGGACAGGATTCTTAGCACTGCGACATCAGTGGAATCAATCAAAAGACTGCAAATGGAAACTGAGTACCGTATTTAAAACCAACACATGCTATCCAGTGAGTCAGTAGACACAATGTATTTTTTTATGTGTAAGTGTATTCTGCCACTGATGGAATGGAAACGCAAAATAAAATTAAATGCAATTCACTCACAGAGGGGTACAGCAAAGGTACCATATTACCATATTATTTCCTGTCACATGGTAATTAATTGTCATCTCACGTATGTTTTTGTTCATGTATATTTAGTTTGTGTTAGCTTCTGTAAATAAAATATATTTATTGATAAAGCAGAGTTTTATTGTCATTTTTTTTTGTAAAAATTATTATAATGAAAAAAATATAATCTCATCTGGATCGAATCTGAAGAACCATGTCACAGGGTTAGAGCAAAAGTCTTAGTTTGTGTTGTAAAAAAAAAAAAAAAAATTATTCAGGAGTTGGTGCCTGCGAAAACCTCCACATTAAAAAGTCAGGAAACAGTTCAGAATTACCATGAGTGTTGAAGTACTTCTAAATTCACAAGAATAATTTTTAAAAATATGTCATGACATGTTAAGTCTTGAACAGAAAGACAATACATGAACAGAAATAACTGATTATCACAGTGAAAGAAAGTGGAGTAGTTTCAGTGATTTTTGCAACCTTTTCATTTATTTACAATGCATGTTTATGGACATTACATTTATAAATTCATTGTGAATTTATAAATCAAAATCAAAATACTTATTGCACAGCACTCAGACTCTCAACTTTAATCTGTGGCACACAAAGTTTTCCAGAGCACTGTTGCTAAAAAAAATACTGCTTAACTACACTGAAACCATAAATGACACTGTCTTTTTTTTTTTTAAGCAAGTGGGAACATGTTCTTATGAATGATTGGTGTCGATGAAGACAACATTAGATTAGATGAAGGCCTATCTCTGTGATGCAAGCCAGACCACAATACTAGTACTTGATCATATGTCCGGTTTTTTCATTTTTATGAAGGAATGTGTGCTAAAAAAATACATAAATGTACATGGACCTACAATTTTTTTTCTCTTAACTGTCATGCCTAAAACTTTGGACATACTAATAAATTAAATAAGTGGTTTTGTTTTGAATAAACTGGTAGCTGTTTGATAAAAAATTATTGTTATAAAAAATGACGCTTTTGATTGCATCTTTTCCAATAATGATTTGACAAGCAATGATACATGTACATGTATCATCAAACCTACGCCAGAAAATGAAACATGTTAGGGTCATTCATATCATAAGAATAAAAATTCTAATTTAAATTAATCATTGCTTAAAAAGTAGAGTTCCAGGAACTCATACATCCATAGAACTGAAGTGTAAAACAAAAAAGAAAGCTTTCCTGTTTTGCTTTTCTCTTGTAATCATTAAAAAAAAATTCATTCGAATTAACTTTTGCGATACATGTATGAGGTTTTAGGTATGGCTCATCCAATACCCTCCATTTATTTATTAGAATATTTTTCACCCACTATTTCTAGAATTCAGTGAGGTTATTAAACCATGAAAAATTCGTTTATTATTAGCATATAATTAGCAAAGTTTGTTTTTTTCAATTTTAGAAAAGTTTAGAAATACAGTATTCAATAGAAAACAAAGCTGCCATGCGGAGCAGTTTTATAATTCTATACATGTATTTTAATAAGTAAACTCAAGTTACAGCTCAAACAAAATTTGTTCCTAACTTGCGTATTCAATAAATTATGTTATAGTAAATGAATGTATTAATGACAAAATCCTCTCATTCATGTGATCACCAGTCACTCTTAAAAAACACTGTTTCAAAGGAAATATGCACCACAATCGTTTACTTTTCAACGTCTCTCCATCATAAATCTTTGCGCATACGTTTTTCTCTCCTGTTCCTGAGTTCCTCTTTCTTCTGGCTATCGTTCTTTTTACCATTGTTGTCAGGAAAGATGATTTCACGTACAAAGCGAATCTTGGAGAAGAACAAGTGCCACATTATCATCCATGCTGTGGAGTAAATCGAGAAAAAGTTATGAAATATTGAAAGTAAATGTGTATTTTGTGAGTCATAATTTTAACCCTAAATTCATCTCGGAGATGCAAACACATATTGAACCAGTCATCACAGATTCAGGTCTTTCAAGGAACGTCATTGGTGAAAGGTTTGGCTGACAAATCTTCAATGCGGTGTCTACAAGTACATGTATATCAAGTACAACAGAGGCCTAACTAAGCAGAGTAGTGGCTGAATGGTCAGAGAGCTAGACTTCCCGTCTGAGGATCCTTGGTTTGAATCCTCACGGCAGGATAGGCGAGAATTGTAGTTCCAACACATTTCATTACAAAGTAAATCTATGATTGGCTAGATATACTGTCTAGGAGTTGATAAAGAATAATTTGTTCTGATTCATGCTATTAAAAAAGCAAAACAACTCCAGACTTAGCCCGCTATAAGCCTTGAAACAACTTTTCATTTTTGAGCCTTTTAGTAAAAGTGTACAATGTATTATAAAGAACATCATATGAGGCCAATAGATATATATATCAACAGACTGTTATTCAATCAAACAGAAAAACAATCAAGGGGGTTTTGTTGCTGAGAAAAATTTCTTCTCTGATTTTCAGTAAGATCTGCCATCCAGATCTAATACCCTTTGTACATACTGGATTTAATAGGTTTACCTAGAACTTAGTGCTGTGAAAAACAGTGCAGTGTATAATTTTCTCATTTTTAAAATCATTTTCATTGTCTTTTGACCTGATACTGATAGTCCTGATAGGTCTCTACGTGAAAGCCTCAGCTGACAGGTATCCATTTCACTTACAAAATAGGCATGCAGCAGAACCCTGATAACTTGACATCAGAGGGACCACGGAATTAATGTCAAGTTATGAGAAAACAGAGAAACCCACACCCCCATCACCCTTTTTTGCTTGCAAAGGGAGCTAATTTGATGGCCAGCACCTTGACCACTCCAAGCTCTAATCTCCCCCAGCCTATTCAAAAACTGTTACGTTCCCAATTTGTCTCTCAGCAGTTACGATTGGAGTTTTTGTCTGTGATTGACAGCCTCATTTGATTTGAAGAAACATCGAGAAGGGTTGACCTGTCTCCTTTGTTCTCAGACACACGGCGGATTATGACGAATTAGTGTGAAAAAAATTCCCCTGGTATCTGAGACAGACAGCGGCATATGACAAATTAGTGTGAAGAAAGTTTCCCTGGTGTCTGATATAAGGGAAAGACCGATCAGAGATTCCCTTGTGTAAACAATCGCCAGACCAGCCAACCAGCGAAGCAAGTTGCGGAATAGTGTGAACTCAACAGTTGCGCAGAATGAGGCCAACATTATGGAAAATGTCCCGCAACAGTTGAGCGACACGACATTTAAAAAAAAATACAGTGAACTTCGAAGGAGGTAGAAAGAGGGAGTGCTGAGCTGGACAGTTCATGGGTAATCAAAATGCGGTCATCTTTAGCAGAGAATGTCGAGATAAACGGACAGGGCTCATTGTAGGTTGAAATTTGAGATTTTTAATGGGATTTCATAACAATATTGTTGGGACTATCGGTTCATGTCCAGATATGTGGAATGTCGAGATATGTGGACTGCACTGTAGATCTAGATCTAGATCTAGAAATAAAACTTATTCTGCTCTTCATCCCCTATCCTACTCGATAAAACAGAAGAAAAAAAATGCAATGTAAGATCTCTTTGCAGACTTCAGTTTCAGGCAAGATCTTCACTAATGAAATGGGTTTGAATAGAACAGGTTTTAGGTCTCGTCCAACAACATCATCAACAACAACAAAAAAAGACTGTGCTGTGTGGTTCAGAAATGACGATACGGTACCTAAAACACAGAGGACGAGTGTGAAAGCGACAGAGAAAACGATGGTCAACGTTTCCTTAGCAACTTCCTCCCATGACATGGTCCACAGGGCCTGCAGCGGGCCAAATTAGGCCTAGCCTATGGTTTAAGTGCGGGTCTTTGTCTTGATGTTGCCTAGATTCCCAGAACCTCTGTGAAAGTAGGCCTATGACATGTCCTCAGAAACATTTACATTGTATTTGCGTTTACTTGAGTTAATAAGACTCGCTAGCTTATTTGATTTCATATTATTTTGGTATCGAAAGTTGGTCACAGCACGGGTAATTGTTAATAATTCATCAAGTACTCAGTATGCCCCATATTATTTGGCAATCTGTATGCAGTATTCGAAATTTTGGTTCAGGCCTTCCCATTAACAAGTACTCACACTACAAAATCCTTATTATTTGAGGGCAACATGGCTGCGCACATGAGAAGCTTGAGGTTATCCCAAAAGTCAATCAAGTCACTGGTTCGGTCGCAGCATGTCTTAATTGATGTATTGAATTCAAAAGGAAAAGTGAGTTGGAGTTTTTGGTCTTGCATCAAGTATCGTAATAACTGTTTTGTGTAGATTAGTTGGCAGTCGGAAATAAATTTTATAGTTGTAGGCATACCGGTAACTCATACTTATTACTGTTACTTAATTGATAAAGATAAACAATAATGCTTTGGCAGTGCTGACGGTCATTTGGGCCTAGATCTATACGTTCTCATTGAAGTAGATCTATGTCATGATGATGGAAGGATTCTCGAACGCGGTCTCATACCCCAAGTAACTAAAGAGGGCTTTCTTTGGTGGGGTAGGATAAAAAAGAGGGGCCTTACCCCTAACCCTGGCTTCCTATCACTAACCCTTACCCCCTAACCCTAACCCTTACCCTATCACTAACCCTTGAATTCTTGCAATGCCACCGCCTTCGGAAAACCTCCCATGATGTGTATTATGGTCATCAATCTTGTCTGATTTTATCATTCATCCTGATAGAAATGTGATAGATTAGATAAATGTACCAATGCACCATACATCATATGTCATGAACATGTTCTGTACTTTTTGTTGAAGATTTTGGCATCCTCCTTGTCATGTGCTGGCCTACACTCAAGGTGTTATGCTGTTGAACAAAGACAGTTGTTATCAAGTCAATTCTCGCGACAGCACAGACATCACTTCACTCCTGTTTCTGCTGCTTTTATTCGATTCAGCAGTGGAACCACCGGAAATGATTCCTTATCGGTAAGTTGATTTGTTAACTTGTACATTTTTATGTTGACTTATGAAGAAGAATAGAGCTGAATGGACACACTTCCGCGTTTCGGACGATGAGAGCGGATAGGCTTGGCCTGCTGAACAGGGATGGGGCAGAGGGAATGCGGCTTTGCTTTCCACCACGGCCAGGGCTTAACTCTAGAACAAAGGCAGGGCGGCTGACAGGGTGTTTCTTGCAATTTAGGCGACGGCTGCTTAAAAGAAAATCAGTCGGGGAAGAAGACTGTGTTCTAAGGCGGATTTTTTAGTTGAAAACGGGGTCTTATGTGGACAGATTATATAGGAAAAATTCCGTTTCACGGGAATGGCGGGTTCTTAGGCGGAGACCACTGTATTCCTTCACTGTTTTCAGACCTGATTGAAGTCCAAACATATATTACAGTAACCTTCTCCAAAAATTCTTTGTTTCAAGTGCCATATCATCTTCTTTGTGGATAATATGTAAGTCTAAAGCTTAGACTGAACAAAGACTAAACAAAAACAAAGAAGAATTAGTGGCAGGCTGCAGTTTGCTGTGAGCATTTTACATTTTTATGTATTATAACCTCTTAATTTTTTTGTAAAAATGTTGTCTGAGAACAATGTACAGAAAATAATTTACTACTACTTTCCAGTCAACAGGCACTACAACCTCTACAGATTTCATCAACCCTCCAGACTATATACCTCCTGCTCCACCTCTGCCTGAAGTATCCTCCTCCACAGAACAACTTGCAGAGACACTCAATGCACTCGGAGAGCCCACCCTGCAGTCCCTTGGCTTAGGCTCTTTTTACCCAGCGGGTCTCATACAACAGGGACTAGAAGCATTACATGTGGGGCTGGGACTGCCTTGGTGGGGTTCTATTGTTGTGGGTAAGGATTGTTGTCAATCATTTTGTTACGAATATAATATTATGTTCCTTTGATAGCAGGAAACAAAGAAGAAGAGCCCAGAAGAAATGATAAGATATCAATACACGCAGACAGCACCACAGCTGAAATATTCACATGTCTGGGTCTGTCAGGAAGAAGAAAGTAATCCGCACTCTTTCAAAACATTTTTTTTTTTTTTATTTTCAAGTCGCACTATTCATGGTTTTAAAAGTGTTGTTGGGGAATGAAATACATTGATAAACTAAAATGATTTTTGTTTTATTTTTACTTTAAAGGGATTCTCTGAGCTGTAAATATTGATGCTCCCTTTTTAAATTGATCTATTCAATTACCTGAGTTCAAATATTTATAAACTTCACGATATAATGTAGATTTATGGTAAAAGATACCTTTTTCAATTTATAACATCATCTCCATACTATTTTTATCTTGTCATTTAGAAAGGCTATCTGCAGATCAAACCATCCTGTCAATGATTCTTTGATTACTAATACTGTCTTTTCTTTGATCCAGGTACTTTGATATTGAGGACATGTATGTTTCCTATTGTGATAAAGGGTCAGAAGACATCTATAAATATGCAGAATCACATGCCCACAATCCAAAGGCTGCAGCTCAAATTCACACAGGCCAGACAGAGAGGAAACATGATGGAAGGTAGCTCAAAGGAAATGTTGCAATTCCATGAAAACAAACATTTGATCTTATTAACTTAACCCTTTTAAATATTTATTTTGTTCAAATTTTAGGTCATGAGCTCTTGGAGAAACTTTATAGCAATAACTGCATAATGCATTCTTTTATTCACCACAAGTTATTGATGATAATAATATTAAAAACTTGACTTGTCTCACGAAAGTTTAAGAGGTTTTATTAGGTTGATCATAAAATGAAATTACTAAAAAGAAGTATGTTTTTTGTTTTATTTTAATGGTTGATGCAGATTGTTGTTTACAATTCATTAATTTTTAGGTTCTATATATGGATATTTCTCCTTTTTTTTTTTATTTGCCAGCGATGAGGTATGGTGGGGAGTTGGGTGATTACATGAAGAGAAATAAGGTCAAGCCTTTTGGTCAGCTCTTGCTGCCTCTTTGCCAGGTGAGAGCATACTGTTAAGGCTATGAATAACTGTGTTCTTTTATTTGTGGATATAGTAAACATGCATGAGTACTGAATTATGAGACAATCAATAATCCATGACGTCATCATGAGAAGGTAAAGTTCCTTCAAGGCCCATTTCACCAGATTAAAATGGAGGAAACAAAATTTACTTATTGGCATTGTATTATTTTTATACCTTTCAAAGCTCCATAGATTTGTGCACTCATTTGAATTTACATTATTATTATTACAATTCCCATACACCGAAAGGTAGAGTTGGGGACAGATAAAGTAAGTAAGTAATTATTACAATCAAACTAGATCACTATTAACTCACTGGGGACGAATACCGAGATATCTCGGTCCGGGCTCCGCAAGCGCTCGGGACGAATACCGAGATATCTCGGTTCATACTATAGAGACTTGTAGCGCATCCAAACCACCTTTTGTGGTCAAATTATCCTTGTTTCTAAATAAAGATCGTATCCGGTTTCCTTTTTTGTTCGTTGACCGATCGCCTCGCTTTCTGAATTGCAAAATAAATAATTCAAAACAATGTCAAACCGAAGGACCTCAAGTGAGGTAATTGAGTACTTCATGTCAGCTGATTCAGACGTTGAACAGTCTGATTCGGACGATGATGTCAGTGAAGGTAAGAATAAACATTTCTTTTTTTCCCTTTCACTAAACAGGTGCAGTTATCGATAGATCTAATCTAGATCTATAGAGTGAATTGTTGTGGAAATTATATTATAATTTGCTGTCTGTAGATTATCAAATTTGTTATAGGGTCAGATGTAAACAATGCCCCGCCCATTTATGGGTATTGACAGTATTGTTAGTCTATAATTCAAAGTAAAAGTAGATCTAGATCCATCAATACATACTATCACTATCTTAGTCTTAGACTTAGATCTAGATTCTACATCTGAGTAAATCTGATTGATTCTAGATTTAGAGACAGAGATATCAGGTTTCAAGCAGGTGTGAATGAAATGTGAAGTAGCCTACTCAGATACAACCACTACTGCCAGTCTATTTTTTGTGTGCTTTTCAAACTCTTATTTATTATCTAGTAAACACATCTAATATTGTTTTACTGTTTGTTCTTTTCAGACTCACATGATCAGCTGCCTCAAACTTTGGACGAGCCTTTGCCTGTGGGTGCTGTCGCAACCACCTCCACCGCTCCTGAACCTACTACTGCTCCTCGCAACCGCAAAAGGGCCAGAAGAACAGGTCAAGCAGAACCCCGTCGTGTTGTGCCGGATAATGAGTGGACAGAGGATCTAACTGGCTTCCCCACCATCCCCCCATTCACTGGTCAACCAGGGATGCACATTCCGGATGACCTGCCAACGACTCCACTCGGGTTTTTTTCGTTGTTTTTCACTGACGATATTTTCAAGGTGATAAAGAGGGAAACGAACCGGTATGCTGCATCGGAGCTTGGGAGGAGAGAACTGCCTCCTCACAGTCTGTACCGAACGTGGAAGACTGTAACCCTGATGGATTTGAGAGCATTCTTTACCATCTGGGTCCACATGTCTCTCATGAAGTTGCCATCCCTGAAGGACTACTGGAGTACCAGCGAAATCATTCGTTCGGGCTTCGTCTCGAAGCTCATGTCAAGGGATCGTTTCCTGCAGATTCTTGGCCTCCTTCACCTGAACGACAACGCTACGCTTGTTCCGTTTGGCCAGCCTGGCCATGATCCTCTGCACAAATTGCGCCCCATCGTCACGCACCTCTCTGATGCGTTCAAGGCACGACTGACACCTCATCGCAAAGTCGTCATTGACGAAGCTGTGTGTCCATGGCGAGGGAGAATCCGTTTTCGTGTCTACATGAAAGACAAACCCAACAAATGGGGCATCAAGATATATGAACTTTGTGAAAGTCAGTCTGGCTATGTGTGGAACTTTGAAATATATTGTGCATATCCTGGACTTAGTAACAAGCCAACTGACGTTTGTACTCGGATGATGGACACCTTACTAAACAAAGGCTATGTGTTGTACACGGATAATTATTACACGTGCCCTGTGCTGTCAGATCAGTTGTGTGATGCAGGAACCATGACGGTCGGAACTGTTCGGGCAAACAGGCTCGGAATGCCCCGGGATCTTGGTGCACTTCGACTTCAAACGGGGCAAATTAGACATCGTCGTCGCAACAATCTCGTCGCCATTCGTTGGGAAGACAAGAAAAGCGTGAATATCTTGTCAACAATTCACGACCCAACAGCCACGCTTCTTGTGACATCTCGGTCACAGGAAAAGGTGAAGCCTGTTGCTGTGCAGGACTACACCCTCAACATGAGGGGAGTGGATCGGTCAGACCAGCTGATGGCCTACCTTCCACTGAATCGCAGAACCTTGAAATGGTGGAAAAAGCTTTTTGTGCACCTGTTCACCCTCTCCATGATTCAGGCATCCATCCTTTACAACAAATGGCTGAAGACACAGGGTAAACCAGTTGTTGGGGTAGATACTTTCATCAACTCCCTAGGGACTGCAATGGCCACTGACGTGTTTCAGCGACGTGCAGAAAAAGCACGAAGAAATGCGGCAGACCAAGCAGGTACCACCATAGACCGTCTTCACAGCCGGTGTTTCCCCAAAAGAATTCCTGCTACTCCAGCAAAGGCAAATCCAACGCGGCAGTGTAAGGTCTGTGCAGAGCAGGCAAAGCGAAGAGAGGGTGCCGCAACTGGACGGAAGCGGAAGGAAACTTCATTTTGGTGTGCCTACCATAATACCCCCCTCTGTGTTGAACCGTGCTTTGAACTCTTCCACACAAAGAGAGACTATGAATATATGTGATTGTGCAGTGTTTGTTATTTTCTGTCATGTTTTCAGTACCATTTGATACCTCCTTTTTTTTTTACCGTTCTGTAAAATGTCTGGTGTTGATTTTTATATGTGACGTGTGGAACTGTTTTTGTTATTATTTTATTTTCTTGTCCATATGTTCTAATTTTTTACAATAATAAACTAATATCTCTATCCATTGGTGTTCACAGTCATTTGAAATGCATGAAAGTGTGTGTGTTTGACGCTCAACCAGTGTTTGTATAAGTCCAACCATGAAAAAAAATTTTTTCTAAAATCCATTTCTGCTATCATTTTCAAAAATTCATAAAAAAAAAACCATTCACCTCAAAACAAAAACAAAAGCATGTGTAGAAACAGAAAGATTTAAACTTACATTCTGCAAAATTTCAATGCAATTGAGTGATATTCACTTAGTCTAACATGACACTAGAAATGGTCCAAAATGCCCAGTTTGGGGGTGTAAAATTTGAAATCGGGGCCAGTCCCGAGTGAGTTAAAGTCATTTCCGTCAATTAGTGACTAAAGTTCCTCATTATAAATATTGGTGATTGTAGACAAAAAGCGAAAGTCTTTTTTTCTTTTCTGACTTGTATCTTTTGCAGACAGAAAGGACGTTTTGGTCATAAAGTTTGAAGCATCTTAACACGGTGTAGCTATGTTTAACTGTAACTGTATATGAAGGTTTCAGGGCAGTATATTTCACTCATCATTTCATGCTTTTGTTGTAATGTGAAAGTAAAGTTCCTTCAAGGCCTTTGAGCCCCAGAGTCAGAGCTTATCCCGGTGTTGGTAGCATTAAATAGAACATTTTTTACATCATCTCCTAGACAGGACGCTTGTTTGTCGTAGGTTCACTTCCCCAGAACAATATGCCGGTACCCCATTGGCACCTGGGTGGGGAGAGGAACAATTGTGTAAAGTATCTTTCCCAAGGACAC
>JBDFRD010082509.1:0-13786 GCA_039654405.1 Bullina lineata
ATCACAGATTGATTTGGTCAGTGATGACGCTCCGTTAGGCCTAATGTGTTAGTGCAGCGAGAAACGGGGGCTATTATGGTATACAAGATTTACCCCCCCTTGAAATCCGCCTAAGAGCCCGATCTGGCTAAGAAGCCGGTAATCGTGTCTCCCGAGGGGCAGGTTCTTAGGCGGAGACCACTGTATTTGCAGTCTTGCAATTTTTTGTTCTAGTTATAGTCAATAGTGAAAATGCGCAAAAGCTTATTAAACTCAAAATGATTAAGTGATGCTCCCCAAAGCTTAAAAAACATGACATCCAATTCTGTAGTATATTTCTCGAGTGATAACATGTAATGTATTCTGTTCTATTTTATTTTACATTTCTTTATAGTGTGGTCAAGGCTGTAAGTAACATAAAATAACAAAATCTAATTTGGTTTGTTTATCCTGGGGCTAATGATTTTACTGAGTATCTGTAGGCCTACTGTTAGATTATGCACTTAACTTTTAAACATTTTACTTTGTAGTTACTCATTTATTTTTCAATTATGGTAGTTTAAAATCCTGAAACAAAGCTGAATACTCCCAGCTTGTAAAATATCCACAAATGCAAACTTTGATTGCAGTACGCAAACTAGATACGCCATCAAAATATTTTCAACCGATTTTCGTCCTTGGGATAGAAGGTTACAGTATTCAATATCTATTCAGTTGCAATGCAATCCAAAATATAATTAAAATGAAACAAACAAAAAATGTATTTAGACGTATCATGATATAAGACATTGTTTTATTATACAATGCATTATGTGATGAATAAGCCACAGGGTAGAAGGGATGAAAAGACAACATCTGACTAGATTTGTTTTTCAACACCACAAAAACAATTAATAAAAAAACAACATAAATACTATCCAACACAAGAGATATTAATGCTCATCTCATTCTTCTAACCCTAATGATAAATAAGTTATAAAAAAAAAAAAAAATGAACATAGGCGTGCAGTGAAATCAATTAATTGAACTATTACTATTACCAAAATATTTGATGATGATCAAAAAGGACAAATTTAGTTTTTTACATTGTTTTTCAAGCATTGATGAAAACTACATGAAACGTATTTCTCCATCATCTAATACAAAAAGTGAAGTAACCTCCAATATTTGAGCACCTGAATCAAAAACACAAACTGCCAATTTGAATATCAAAGATGGTGACACAATGCCTGACATTATAAAATAATATTTTTCATTATAATTCAGAAACAATTTCCCTTTCATAAAAAAATTAATCATGCATGCATCAAACACCCGCAAAGACATTGTGAGTACTTCATGTTCAAACTCACAGCTTGGAAGCAAAATGGACATGGTCAATGTTCAGTCTTCCTAGTCACTAAGTTAGTCCAATATTTCTACAGCTTACGTTGTCATCAGAAACTGTAAGTCAGGAGATTCAAAGAACAGTAATAAAGAAATAAAAAGTCTATGAAATCTCAAACAAAACAATACCTGCTGTAAAATGTTTCAAAGACCAGCCGCTTGATGCTCTTATGTGAGTGATCAGCATGAATGCCCAAGCAATGTGTTCTGCTACCCTGCATTCTGTATTGACATCTTCAATCCCAACAATATACCGAGATTTAATCATCATGCTGCAGTAAATCAGAAGAAGAGGAAAAAAAGCACCTGTGATCTATGTTTAGTTCCATGACGTTTTCCCATAGCATTTAAAACAATTTACCCTCAATAACAGCTAAATAGTTAGTTTTAACATATTTTGAAAACTTTTAAAATGACCAGCAAACTAAAACAAAAAAATGTACCTTTCAAACAAAAATGAAAAGAAATATATATAGACAATATTGTTTAGAATGTACACTGTGACTGAGTAAGGAATACAGAACAAACATCAACAATGGTAAACTTAATGTACAAGAAATCCCATTGTGAATAATGTAGAAAGGAAAAAAAAATAATTGGGTGAACATCACTTGTAATGGATACACCTGATATATTTATGAACGTTTAACTTCATATTTACAAACTATGAAGTTTTGAAGTAAAAGTATCCTGTTGGTCGATGAGATGAGGAGAAACAAAAACAGTCATAGACCAATGATTTGTTGAGAAGGATTTCCTGCACAAAGTAATTGAGCCAATACAACACTTCACACTCTTCCCTTCACTGATGGGTTTTCTGGATTTGTACTAATACTTTTGTTTTAAAGGTATTTTTAAAACATTTGAAACATTTTTTAAAAGCCCCTACTACAAAGTTCAAATTGCGTCTCCTTCAACTTTTTCTTTGTTAAAGGACGCACACATTCCATAGAAGTAGAAGTTTCCAACACGAATATAGTGATGGAGCATAATTCAAGACAAGACTTTTAAAACCCCATTAAGGATTGCTAAAATCTTCTGAAACTTTGAGCCCATTTTGCATGGTGGTTATTCACTAGAGAGTGAATTAGCAAAGAAGCCTGCTTTATAAAAATACATTTTAAAAAAGCTATGGATAAGTACACACTCAAAACCAGGTTTATTGCTATGTTTTTGTTTATTGTCTGGGACTCCTTGAAACATTTGCATTATACCTGCTACTTCACAAAAGCCTTTTAAGTGAAGACTAAAAATGTTATACCTTCCGCCTTATTATAAAATACACAGGGAGTGGAGAAACAACAACAGATACTATTCAAGTAGTTGCATGTAAAAGCAAAAGATTTCCACAAACATTGTCATGTGTGCCACAAATAAACTTTGCAAGATAGAAGGAGGGTGGCAACAAGACCACACAGCTACTTGAGCAGTGCAGCTAGTACAACAGGAGGAAGCATGAAGTGAGAGCACAGTTGGTGGATCTACTTAAAGCACTCTGATTTCTCTCAGAAAAGCTCACTATAAATGTACATTATTGTTATTATCACTACTCGTGTCATAGATAATTTTGGTTTTTACGAACTTGGAGTGATTGTCTGTCTGAGTGGAATCCACAAGGGAAAGGAAGGAGAGTCAGGCCAAAACAAACATGGCACAGATCCACAGAGAGTGAGGCCAGGGCTACCGAAATGACATGGGCCCAACTAAAAGGGTCAGCCCAAAACCGGGTGAGGTGGAGAGGTGTTGTTGCGGCCCTATGCTCTACAAGGAGCCAAGAGGATTAAGTCAAGTAAGTCAGTCTCTGTCCAGTATCATCAGGCATGATCTTATGTGATTGACATGGAAATGAAGTGGACAAAAGTCGATGGACCTTGGGAGTAGTGTGTATTGATGGATGGTTTATATCCCAACATATGCGAAGACCAAATAAATATGCACAATACAACCACCTGAGCAGTCAAGGAAGCAAATTTGCATGCATGCACAACTGGGGTTTTCTTGAAGCATTATGATGGTCAACATGTATTGTAGGATGTTGGACTATAATGAAAATGGAAGGTATTTTTATGATGATGATTTGCAAATTGTCAGTGTACCGTACTTGGTTTAAAAAAAAAAAAATGCAATTGAGAGTGTAAATCAATTCATAATAATGCTAGATTTCGCATTGCATTTCAAAACAAAGGTAACAAACTGAAGCAAAATAATTTACAACCACCACTAACTTTATATTATGCATTATCTTGATGACCGAGTTTGAGTTTAATTTATTGAGGACTTTTCTCGATTTCTGAAAACACTGACATCAGCTTATCTTATTTTATGTGTCAACTTTGTACTTAGTCCTAATACAATAATGAAATATAAAAATGTACTACATATTTATAAAATCAAATTTGTTTACAGATAAAATCAACAGCTATCTTCAAAAAGGTGGGAAAAAAAATCCCCCATCCACTCCTTAAACTTAATTTTAAATTAGCTCCATCCTTGATTACAGTCTATGGAGGAAACAGTTGCATATTAAATCATGCAGAAACAATGGTTCACAGAATTCAGATAACTTGGTCCTACCTAATCATTAGCAGTAAGTCACTAAAGAAGTAGAAAGAGGGCCTAATCCATGTTTGTACTACACTCGGTAAACATCATTAGCGTAAAGCAATGGTGTAGTCAGGGGAAAGAGTAGGCAGAGCCATGCTAACAACCCAACAATGAACAATGTCATGAGCTTGTGCCTCGTGGAGTGTTGGTAGCCCATCACCTCGGTAAAGGATGGGAAACCCATGTGGTTACAGAAGGCGTGGGCAATAACAGGCGCCATCAGGTGACCTAGAAAAAATATGGATACTCATTTAAGTAAGCAATGTGTGCTTTTTATCAGGACAAAATGACAAGATCTAAATCCTGATATTGACTATACCTAACATGAATCATTCATATTCTATCAAAGGTTACAGTTGGATCAGTTTAATTTTTGGAAAATTAAGTACTGCTTTAATTACAGTTACGACAGACTAGTGTCCTGTCCGGGAGATTAAGTAAAAATCATCTATTCCGCTTCACACTACAGAAACTGGGATAAGCTCCGGCTCTATAGGCCTTGAAGGAACTTACTTTCACAATTAAGTTCTTCCTTTATAAAAACAAAGAAGGCTTACCGGTTCGAAGAAACAAAAATGCTGAATAGGCTCCAAACACTGTTGTGTAGCCAAGCTGAAATACTGAAATGGAAAAGGAAAATCTACAGTCAAAAGCACAAGCTCAGGGGAAAACATGTGCAAAGAATACTGACACCAACCTTTCTCAAAGAGAACCCCCACCCTGACCTCCACACCACTGCAGTTGTTTTATACTATCACGACATGAATACACCGTTATCTACAAGCTGTGAACAGAACAGATCTCTATCTGCTAGCAAAGCAATGTTGCAAACAAACAAGAGTGCAGAAATCAGAAGTGCTTATTAGTCAAACTTACACGACTGCTGAAAGGCTTGAGAGACTTCCTGGTGATCTTTGACCACTTTCTCAATCATATGATGGAAATGAGCTGCGGAAGTATGAGTTCTCATATTTTGTAATTGCTCACACAAAGAATGACATAATTCCAATGAATCACGTTGTTACAAACTAACAAACCAAAAGATCTATTTTAAAAACATTTTAATGACAGAAATACATTTTTGGGGAAAATTTCATATTGATTTAATGTCTAATATGGTAATAACACAAACACAGGAGGTATTAAAATAATATTAGCAAACTTTTCATATCAGCTTCACTATCAAAAGTAATCCCTCTATTATCAAAGAGAAAGAAAATATTACACATTTGTGTATTAGACATGCAGACATGCAATATATCAACACTCAGAATATTGGAGGGGGGAGGGGGGAGACAACGCATTAATTCACTCAGCCTGTTTGCTTTAGGCTACCAAAAATAAGATAAGCTCCAGCTCTTTTGCCTCATAAACCTCGAAGGAACTTTACTCAACTCTACTTTCTTGAATCAAAAACACTCCTCCTGCTAGATCTAGAGCCACTTTAGTTTTCTCCCATATCGAACTCTATACTCGTCAGTTACAGCCCTGTTTATCAGAATTAGATCGCATCACATCTAACATTCGAAAATTTCAGCAGGCATATATCTTAAAAACTGGATCTAGAGCTCAGATCCGACATCTTGTCACAATATGTGTCACAATATGAAATGGCAGTGTTAAATAAATGAAAGTCATATGAAAACAAAAGGAATTAAGCATGGAATTTGAGTATTCAACCTTACGTAACATATCTAGGGTCAAGGTTCAAATGCGCAAATTTAATTAATATTTCACCTGTTACTATGTCAGCAAATGTCCACTGCATTAAATTGTACATCTTTCTGGACAATTCCATGTTCACTTTTCCATTCTGTATGGGACTTTATTTCAGTTGACGGCTGAGACTTTATACAGTAAAAAGAAATTAATCTTTTGCTAGCTACACAGAGTGAAGATAAAGAATATAAAACTATACAGTCCTTTAGATCTCGAATATTATTGGTTTCCATATAAGTATATTCGCTTACCGACACCAAAAAATAATGGGCACAGAAAAATGGAGAGAAGTGGGCCCAAAGTTGGTACCAGCAATGGCAGCATGCATGCTCGGAATATGAATTCCTCTGTCATGGGAGCCTGGACAAATAAAAAAAACAATACATTTTCAAAAGCAATTTTAATATAAAAATATTGATTATGATTACCAATTGCTAACAATTCAACTAACTCCTTTGTAAGATATTAAACATAATTTGAAGGCATAAAAACATATTAAAATGTAAAGACTTTGGAATAATCATATCCATCATATAAAAAAAGAAATTAGCAAATCATGTCTAGGCAATGATAAAGCATAAATGAACAATTTGCACGTGCAAGCACTTTATGTTTAACTGCTTGAAAACATTTCTAAATGAGCAATGCATTCATCAATTTCCTTGTTTCAACTGAACACTTATATGTAGACAAGAATAGAAATCACAACGTACCACTATATGGTTTCGTAACCACACATAATTCTTTATTGAATTCGTCCAATACTTGGATTCTGTTGAAAAAAGACACATACAACTATGCATCAAAGAAATCAAATACTGCATATGTTGTTTTTTTCCAGCTCTTGTTAACGTACCTGTTTAATTACAAAACTAGTTTTCTTTGCTCCTTATTACACAATTTCTAAAATGTATGAGCTATATCAAAGTATGATTTTTAATACATGAATGAATCAATCAATCAAAAATAAAGTGCAGCCAATCATCTGATTTTTTGCCTCATATCTAGTAGCTATCTCAGTTGGTGTTTACGTCACACTTGCAAGTAAAAATACATATATATGATCTTCTTGAACTGATTAGTGCAAGCTGAACATATGGACCATTATCCATGCACAATTTGAACATACATCCTACAAACTTGAAACACTTTCAAGACATACTCGATAACATTCTAAAAGTAAGGTGTATCAATTTTAACACAAACATATATTAAAAGTTCTCACAGAAAGTACCGGCTATACTTACTGACTAAAACTGATCTAAACCTAAAATGAAACTTTACATTGAAAACACCATCTAAAACCAATACTTCAATACTTACCCAAATACAGTTTGAATACACCATCAAGATAGTGTAAAGAAAGAGGACCAAGAAATAGAACCTGCAAGATAAAAAATAAACTTAGGATTTTCAAAACAAACACAAAATCATGCAATTTAAATTATGACATACACAAAAGAATATTTTAGAAAAGCAAGGGAAAAAACAGTGTATGCAGTCAACCATGTCTAAATTTTCCCCATCACTGCTTTATTTTGAAATAATATTATATTATCTGAAATGACTCAAAGGACTACATAAATCTTTATTTTTAATGAAAGAATATATGAACTGCATTTCAAGCATTTCATGATATTATAATAAAAGGTTGCACCCCTAGTTAAAGTGACAGTGGATTCTTCAAATACCATAGTCAGGAAAAGAGGCACTATAAAAGCTGGTATAATTCCCCAAAAGCGGATGCCAAGCCATCTCAGCAGAGTTGTTGCCTGAAAAAAGGAAAACAATAATAAAATATTTTTCTTTAAAATATATTTCATATTTCAGTAGGGTTGTCATCACAGTCAAACTTCTTGCCTCCCAGATCTAGAACTAAGCCTACATCAGAATCACTTGCTTCAAAAATATCAGGTGAATTAAACATTTCCACTGTCGTTGATTTAGCAAACAATTATGTTGTAAACAATAATTCCTACAAAAAATGTAATCATTGATACTTAACAAACATTATAGACAGGCAAATGATTGTAATATTTTTTTTTAGAATTCCTACTTTAATATAGCATGTAGTTGGAGGGTTAGAGCAGTGGGACTCCCAAACCTAGGGTCCTGGGTTCAAAACCTGTCAGCAACTGTGCAATGCCACAGATAATTCCACATTGCAAGGGTTCTTATGTTCATCTTCAACGAGTGTTTTATGCAACATACTGCAACCAGCAGGATGTCAGAGCTTAGTAAGTCAATGGTCAACATGAAGTTAGATTCAGAGATAAAAAAAGAAATGGACATTTCTGATGGACTTCAAAAGGAAAACACAAAACACATTACACACCACGTGACCTACCTCTGCTTTTTCAGATTTGTCAGCAATAAACCATAGTATAATTGGTACTGTGACACAAACAATGGTTACACTAAAAAACCTTCTCTTGATTACATCTGGATGATCTCTGAAAATGTAGAAAAAAGACATTCTTTGAGCTACAGTTCTTGCACAACATTTCTCATTTCTTTTTCGACTTCTCAAGAACAATAGTATGAACGTGGGAACTTGAAAAAAAAAATTATATGGTGTTATATATTATATTATGTTTATGATCAACAATTTACAATTGCGGATGCAACGCATTCGTGATGACGATACATAAAAAAACCCATCGTAGGTGCACTACGAGCTGCACTAAAATAGGCCTAGTGTGCAAAGGATGTGTAGTTTGTAAGCTCATTTTAATCACGTCGTGCAAAATGGACATGGAAGCATTGGATCAATTCATGCGTTTGAAAAAAGAAAATGGCTCTATGATAAGGGTGATGAAAATTCAACAAAAACTTCATAAATGCTGTTAGTATTTTGTTCATGGTGGTACTCTCTATAATACAGTCGAACCTCCCTAGACAGAATTGTATTCCTCCCCCCCCCCCCCCCCCTCTTAATTCCTATTTGACCTGTATAAAACGGAAACCTGTCCAACACGGAAACGGATAGCAAAATGCTCTCCCGACTGAGCAAATCACCTGTGTAAGACGGAATTTACTAGCTCTTCTAGGCTCCTTAAAAAGACATGCCGAACGATGAAAAGTTTTTCATTTTACCGACCACGGAAGAAAATCATGGGAGAAAGACCGCAGTCCCTTTGTGCCCCTCGCTGGAGCCATAAAACTACGCAATTGCACTTGGCTGTGGGCAGTTTGGTTGTAGCATGCGACTTAAGATTGACTAATTACGAATGTCGATACCATGTGATATAAAACCAGAGCATCGTGGCCAGTAAAAATGATAATGAGCCTCTGATTTTTACCGACAGTGAAAGAGGTCCGTGGTCCCGTCGTCGCTGGCTTGGTTCCCGTCCGAAGAACCAATCACAAACTTCTTATTAACGCCGGTTTTCCGGTCACGGATGCTTGCAGGTCTGATATCGTAGACGGAGAACCAAGCAGCATTTACACCAGGCTATTTAAGACTATGGCAGCCCTCGCCCACCCCCTCTCCATCGATGATATCAGAGCCGGTAGCACCCGGGACTGGAAAAATGACAAATAACCTAGGCCTACCTACCTACCGACCCCACCCCACCCCCTCCCTATAGAAGGCCCCCTACAATGGCCCTGCCTAATCCATCAGCGATATCGGACCTCGGAAAACTAGGCCTAATAGAACGTTTAAGAAACCGACAGAACCTGCTGAAGACGGAAACCTGTGTAAGATGGAAACTTTTTTCCCATCCCTTCTGTTTCTGTATTGGGCAGGTTCGACTGTAGGCCTAGATCTACATTTAATTTCGTCTTCGATTTATTCTTTGCATCAATCAAAAGGCAAATATCGACGCTGGGCTCGTCGCCATTTAGGCAACCGGGATAACATCAACTATTGAAAAACACCTTTCTCGTCCATTGTTCTAGATCTACTGACAAGATTTAATGACCGAGTGATGCTTCCACTCCGTTCGCACCAGCCATCTTGGGAGAGTCGCGTAGTCTAGTCAAATCATCAAAAAGATGCGCCGAAAAATCCAGCAAGGCAGCAAGGCGCTAGAGATCCAAATTGGGTGAGCAGCAGCTGGTTGCGACAATATTGCTAGAAAAATAAATAAGAGCGCTTACTGAAACTTTACCTATTTTTATCCTTTATCGATCCACCCCAAATATACAAGCTTCCGACGTATAAAACAGCAAATAAGAAACATAATAAAATCGCCTGCCAAGTCTGTAAGGAGAAAACAACATCCGCCATTTTGTTTCCTGTTGTTTGATAATATTGGATTGGAAACTTTATTACATACAATAACAAAATATGCAGCAAAGATGGTTGGAACGTAAACCGAGAACATGTAGATCTAATAACGTTATACGTGTACTTAGAACTTCGACACAACAACGCAACAAAAATTGAAAATATGCAGTTATCACAAAAACTCCTTAATTAATAAAAAATAAATTTAGCAATAACATAACAAAAATTGGAAATATGCAGTTATCACAAAATTTAGCACCCAGCACGATATCAATCTACATTGTATAGATCTATCTATATATCTATAATTCGCTTGTTGCCCTCACTAGGCCTCTAGATTCTAGACATCAGCAAGCAGGAGGGGGCAGGGACACAATTTGTCAAAATTACACATTTAATGTGTATATTGTGGACTAGACTAGATCTAGATCTAGATCTAGAATCTAGCCTGTATAGTAGATTGGTGCAGATTTATAGCTCTAAATCTATCTTATTTTCTCCTTTTTGTTTGTTTTTAGGTTAAAAATTTGTTAGTAAAAAAAGAGAGTAGAAAACAGAATATGAAAGGAAGAAAGAAATACCAGTAATGAATAAAAGATTAAAACGTTCTTTCTGAGACCTATAATCTTCTGAGAGAAATTATGTACAATGTACCACAGACTATTTTGTTGTCTGTGCAGTGTACCAGAAAATTATCTCCCTTGCTGAATGAAAATTTTCTGCGTTGAAGGCGTTTCCACTTGTCAACAACATGGCGGAACACTATCCGTCGGCGTTTGAAAATGTTGCTGTCTCGGTAAATTCTTGTGCTATATGCTCTTCGACCACCAATCTAAAAAGATGCAGTCGGTGCAAATCCGTCGTTTACTGTAGCAGAGAGCACCAGAAACAGGCTTGGTCTGATCACAAGACAATTTGTCAACAATTGGCATTGAACTCAGACGGAGGAACTGCAGTGACTACTGAAGCCACAAGTTTAATTTCTGAAAACAGCAAAACTATATCTAGATCTAGATCTGGTAATGATGAACATGTCAAACAGGGAAACTGTGAAGAAGAAAAAGTTCTTAAAGAAAATCAACTTTCACACTTAAACATCACTGAAGATGAAAAAGCAGAAATTGAAGACATATTGGATTTTGATTCTCTAAAAGTGAAAGAAAACACCCAATGTTTGCAAAGTGTCAATACTGGCTCAAATGAGACAGAACCACAAAGCAAGGACATATTTCAGAACTTGTTAGAGTCAGAGCAGCAAGATTATTGTGGACCATCAGGTCATATTCTTGCAGATGAATCAGCTGAAGCAATGCAGGATAATGCAGAGCAACAACATTCTCAATCAGATACCACATCTCCTGATGATGCCAATGAGGAGTTTGAACCTTTTGATGATCGACCATTGAGAAAAATCAAGTTTCCAAAGCCTGAATCATATGATCATAAAGATTTGGCAGAGTTTATTTGTATAAGACTTATAAATTTGGGTTACTGTGTTGTTGATGGTGTTTTTGAAGATGAAGTCATAAATGGAATAATTTCAGAAATGAAAGAACTAGAAAACAAAGATGAATTGAAAACTGGACAACTTGCTGGTGGTAAAACAAGTGGTATTGATTCAAAAAAAGTCACAGAGACAAAAATTAGAAGTGACAAAATCAAGTGGATTCAAGGTGACGAAGAAGGAGTCCAAAATGTTTCTTTAGCCCTGGCAACTGTGGATTCTATTATGACTTTCATAAACATATCCTTCATGAAAAAGTATGGGAATATACAAGGACGTACAAAAGTAAGAATGTTTTTGTTTTTTTCAGCATAATTACATTTCATTTCTGATTGACTGTGTTAATTTAGTTCGACTTGATTAATTTAAAATTGCAGGAACATTTTTCCTACAACTCTTACCAAATATTTGGCTATTGATCAGTGGTTCACGGTCTTTTTTATTCAGAATTATTACTGATAGTCTTCGCAATAATTAAATCATATTATACAAAATAATTATAACATCCTCTCATTAAAAAAAAAATAGAGAGAAATAAATTAGTGAATGGATATAATTTGATAAGTTTATGCTTTTTAACTATTTTAAAATTAATCTATTTGCTATAAGGCAATGCTTGCTTGCTATCCTGGAAATGGGACCTTTTATCGTCGCCACATTGACAATCCAGACAAAGATGGTCGTCGTATAACTTGCATCTTGTACCTGAATAAAGACTGGGATGTACAGGTATGTGTAATGATGTCACCATAAAAGTACTATACTTTAGATATAAAAATATTTATAAGTACTGAGTTCTATTTTTAAGATTATATTAGATCTATCATTATCAGTTTTGCTACTTCGTGTACCAATTTTTTTAAACATTATTTTTATTTGTTTCTCTAGTATATTTTTCCACAGATTTACCACAATGTAATAACAATTCTGTATGTACATTTTTGATTTATTATTAAGGATTTTATAAATAGCATTTACTGCTATTCTACTTCCTATTATTGTATTATTTCTCTCAAAACTAGAGGATTGATGATCTTGTCTGCCTACATTTGTTATCTTGGATTTATGCTAAGTGGCTATTATGAATTTCTGGATACACAATCACCAATGTTGTTTTGAGTTTAAAAGCAAATAACTGTTCAAGTGATAATTTTCTTCCTTCTCACAAAACTAGACAGATGGTGGTCTTCTCCGTATTTTACCTCCAAGTCAAAACAGACCAGTTGACATCCCACCACTTGCCAACAGACTGCTCTTTTTCTGGTCTGATAGACGGAACCCTCATGAAGTCCAACCAGCTTTCAGAGAGAGGTGTGTTAGTATTTCTTTGAAACAGATTTTAGGAAATAATCCTTTTTATAAATGAAATTATCAGGAAATATTTATCAGAATATAGACATACTGTTTATGAGGCCACATTATAATATTAAAAAGACATTATTGTTAACTGAAGATATGTTATCATCTTTCCTTTTTTTTTAATATATTGTTGCCCTTTAAGGATGTTGAATACGTATACATGATCAAGAATCCCTAAAAGCTCAGTAATTTCATGTCCTCTGAAGCTGAGAAGGTAGGAGTCATATTATTCATGCCAAATAGGAAATTTGTTGTGTCAAGTCACATACAAAGAACAAATGCTGTTAAAATTGGCATTTCAGAAAATATACAACATAATCTCGCTCTCTCCCTCCTTCCCTTCCTCTCCCTCTTTTTTTCTCTTTCTCTCTTAACCTGATAGCCCAAATGTGAAAACTGCTGTATGCAAATCTCATCAAGATAACAATTTCTCAATCTAAGAGGTGCATTTAATGAAAATGGAAGCTAGATTGTGAAATTTCAAAATGATATAATTTGTTCTTATTGAACTGGTCCTTTGATGCCCCATGTTTGTCATCTGATCAAGGCATACATTTTATGGTACAGTCGTCTCCGCCTAAGAACCCACCCCTTGGGAGACACAATTACAGTGTTCTTAGCCGAATCAGGCTCTTAGGCGGATTTCAAAGGGGGATAAATCATGTATATCATAGTAGCCCTCATTTCTTGCCGCACTAACACATTATTAATGGAGTGTCGTCTCTGACCAAATCAGTCTGTGATCGGCTTACTTAAATTTTAAAAACACCAATCAAAAGCATTATGCAAAACAATGTAAGAAGACACTAGCGGCGCCATTCCATAAAATCTGACTTAAAAACTCATCTTTGTTCTGAGCCTGCTCTAAGATGCCACTTCCACTAGGTTAAAAGAAAGAGTGGTGTTGCATCATGGGTAGGGTTGAGACTGGGTTGCGGGGTCACACGACATCGAGACTAGGGGGGGGGGGGGGGGGGGGGGTTGAAGGTGTAAGCAGGAAA
>JBDFRD010082620.1:0-13780 GCA_039654405.1 Bullina lineata
TTCGGTTCGCCCGTTGGAATAACTTAAGTTCTTGGGTTTTTCCATCCACACTAGCCAATCCGCGTGACAGTTCCAATACCACCTAAATTTTATCAGTTCTACCCATGAACTGTCACATTGGATTGTAAGTGTGTAGCAGGCTTAATATACTTTAATTCTTCAGTTACATCCAGGAATTGTAAATAAAATCTGTTTAATCTACCCCTGAAGCTGCAAAGAAAACTAAAAAAACAATGTTCTGCATAAACAAAAATAAAATACAGGAGACATTCAACTTACATTCGGACCTCATCCCTACAGCCAAGCATTTCTGTAGTCGGCAGTACTGGCATCTGTTTCTGTGGAGTTTGGTCACAGGACAGTCCCGTGTACCTCGGCATGCATAGCCAAGTTGTTTTCTGATGGAGCGCTTGAAAAATCCCTTACATCCTTCGCAACTAATTGCTCCATAGTGGCGACCTTTGACAACAACAAAACATGGAAAAATAAAAGCCATTTTCAATACCTGATAAATTAATTAATTGAACAAACTAACAGAAAATCCTTCTTACACTTACACGAACAATCATAAGGCACTCAATATAATAACATCTCTTTAAAAGCCATGACAAAATAATTCATAACATCACAACAAATAGATGCCACTTTGGAGAAAATAAACTGTAACAATATAATAAAAAAACTTAAATTACTAGTACTCAGAGCGACAAAGTAAAGATCCCTTGGCTGGCAGTAGCATTAACTGAATCAACAAGACTGGGGTCACATTACAATCACCCAAAGATTTGTAGGTCACATTAAAAGCCAGTTAAAAATGAAATACCTCTATTCTATTGCATTAGAAGACAAACTGAACTACAGTAGTTAGTTGAACAGTACCTGAGGCTCTGTCCCCGCACACAACACAGGGCTCATATTTTTGCTCAAACTGCATCTTCTGTGTAACCCTATCCTGCACTTGCCGTTGTTCCTCACGAAGTCTTTCTAGACGCTGTGCATGCTGCAGCTCCTGAAACAGTGCCCAACACAGATTAATAAATTAAGATAATTTAAAATATCATTTCCAATACTGCAGTATTTCAAAACAATTTTTTTTTTATCTCCGTCAGGATTAATTTTTGAAAATTTTGCTCTGATGAACAGCAACCTAGCACAAACATAACCAAGGTGCCCTCTGATGTGAATAAATCCAATTTACACTTTTTCATCTAAATATTTTCACTCGCAGTTGATACAGTTGCATCACTGACAAACTTCTGTAGGACATAAGGGAAGCGTTAAAAAAATTTATAAATGCATGTGTCTGTGTTTGTGTGATGGGGACAAAAATGCATCAAAAACTTATAACATGCCACTTCAGATAATGCCAAAAACGACTGCTCTTACCTTGAGTTTGGACGCCCAGTCTACCTGGGACAGTGAACCTGCCGGCACCTGCACCACCTGTGTAGATAAAGGAGTTCCTTCTTTTAGCCTTAGAGCCAAATCCGAGGCTGTCATTGTTGACATAACCACCTGACCTCCATTGGAAATATTTCCTGCCTGCAAAAGTGTCAATAATAAGAATCGCCATCATGTGTGGCGTCTTGTCTGTGGGGAGTGTTAACAAAATGTGTTGATACCTACTATGATACAACTTTAATTTCTGAAAAAAATCCATAAAAGCTGCCCCGTTATTACTTATCACTGTTTTCTTTAGCTACGGCGGAAAGATTATATACTTTTAATCAAAGTAATTAACCAACTGAAAAAAAACTGAGCAACGATTGTCTGAAGAAGTAAGAAGGTCCTATCCTTTTTTTTCTCAGTAAAAGAATGTTATTGTAAAGACTGAAAATTTATTCATGCATGAAGAGAAAAAGAAGAGGGAAAAATATAAAAATGAATACCATGCCATCAAAAAGTAACAAAGTGGGAAAAGTACACATCAGATAATATAAGCTGGAACTGAACTACTCAGAAAGAATAAGAGTATTCTTTGCAGCCAAAATTGTTAGAACAAACCTTGAATGAATGATGAATGTCCAAAGAAGATAGAGTAGAGCACTGATATGAAGAACAGGCCCAGGCAAAAAAATAGTTCTTTATATCAGTAATTCTTTTTATCCATCGATCACAGCATCACACAGACAAGATAACACATACGTAAGTATGCAGCTATTCATTCCACATAAGGACAAAAAAAGGATGTTATTGAAGTTTGTTTTTTCTCCCTTTCCTGAACGTCAAACACAAATTTGTCCATATCTTCTAAAGTATAAAAAAAAAAGGACTTTGCCAAACCGCGGTTTTTACAAATTTCAGTCTTTGAGAGAATACCACAATCTACTTCACGAAGCACCTTCGCTTTAAAGTCCAGTTTGTAAGCTGATGGTTTTTTTTGAACACACGGAGGCTGTTGAGATTATAATTGGATCATAGGCCTAGAATACACAGTTTGCATGTGTAATAGTGATAGAACTGCCTGGATGACCTCTCTCCGAATGACGAAAGCAAAGAAGAGAGCGCGGCGTATTGACCATGGATAAAAATTGAAATCTATTTTTACATCATCAGTGCCTCAAGGGCACACAAAGCATGATAGAACCACCCGGGAGAGTGGCACGCTGACCATCAAGCGACAACATTTTTTTTAGATCATCCGCACCTTGAGGGCTGCCGGTGAAACCATTCGGCCTCTAATGTAGACCCATATTACGCAAAGGTTTGAACTGTGTAATAGCACTTGGCTGGCCTGCACATGTTTCGAGTGAATTTGTTATTTCAGTCATAAACTGTAAGAAATTCTATTTGTGGGCACGTTGATTTGCAGATTTGTTCGTTTCATCCAACAAAGAACAGAAAAAGTGGGGAAAATCGATGTGTTCTTTACTTCCGTTAATTCTTTACAAGAGTGTTCGTTATAAGTGTGCTCTACTGTATGTTCAATTTTATTCAAAAATTAATTAATACCGATAGCATTTTGCCTTTACATTTCATTCTGAGAGCTTACCGACTGGCCAGGTGACGCAAGGGACATAAGTCCACCCTGTGTAAGAGTTATTGGTAGAGTGACTGTTCCTGAGCTCCCTGATGTCATCACATGAATCATTTCTGCTCCATCGATGACAGCAGCGGTAGCAGCATCAATCTCTGCACCAATTTCCTTTTTTGTCTCCACAGTGGTTCCCTCCTCCAGAGTAGCCATAAGTTGAATTTGTTTCCCTGCAGCATGCAGGGGTGCTGGGACCTTCTGGAATAAAAAAAATTCAGGAAATGTCAATATTTACACCAAGATTATATTCTACTCCAAAAATGATGCACCATTCTGTATAAAAATAATTAAGTTTGAGCTTCAGGCCCATTACATTCATAGGTACAACAATTATTTCACATTTATTTTTCTATTATTGTTCTATCTTTTTAAGACCCTCACACAGAATGATCAGTAAAGATCCTTGTCCGCTTTATTATTAAATAAATCCACAGTCATGTGTTAACTCATGAAAGAAACAGCCTATAAACATCACCGTGTCTTGCAGTTTAAGGTTTTATTTTTTTAACTCAACCTTACAGCTAGATCTACATTTTTTATTTTATTATCACAGCTGAGTAGGCCTATGCTCAAGGAGACATTTTTTTCCCCAGAACAAAAGCATATTTACTTTCAGACCCCCACCCCCCTGTTTTGGGCTTAATACAAATATAGAGAGGATTACCAAATCCTGTGCTCTATACATTCTACATTACAGTAAATGCATATTAATAATTAAACTGCTTTTTTTCATAACCATGCCAGAACTTTTAAGAAAGAAAAATTAAAGGTTAGGTTAGGGCTAACCTTACCTGTAGCCATAGGAGGCCTATTAATTTTTAAATTGTTTTGAGTAAAAACAACAACATAAAATGCTGCCTTCCTTATATCTGTTGGGCACCAGATACTGTAATACTTCCCAAATATGAGGCTATGGCGCCTATTGTGAGGGGAAACCGTAGAAAGACGTTTGTGGTCAAGAGTGCAGATCAATATATTAGACCTAGATGTCTAGATCTAAATCGAGGTGATGGAATCGGAATTGACAGGTAAATCTTCTGAACCTCGAGTCGAGTGGCCTAGTTTGGGCTCCAGGTAGGATGTGTTCTTGTATGAGTATAAGGGCAAGGCGTATCCTGTCTTCCCATAATGTTAAAAACAACCCTAGGCTACATCTTTGCTTCTAAGGGGTCACGTATGAAATGGCCTGAAAACCAATGCTTCTAATCAGGTCAGGACAATGTTGTTAAAAATACTCTAAAAAACTAGCGCAACAGTTCAGTGACCGACAAGATTTGCATAAAATATGCGTATGACCTAAATATACTTTGCTGACCGTGAGCTAAAGGACAAAGGTCGTAAGAGATCGATATTATTGGGAGCGGCAAACAAATGCTAGCTGTGGTTAAATAAAAAGAAAAATGGAGCTGCAGCAGCATAAACAGTACAATATTATATGATACAAAATATAAATTAAAAAAGAACCTAAAGAAATGTCAAATTCTATAAAAGTAAATACACATACGAAAGGTCATGCACCCAAACCCATGCGGTGAAACGACAGGGGGTTATGTTTACGAATGGCCTCTACTGGGTCTCAAAAATAGCAACACTTCCTGGGCGTCAGAAACGTAGAATATGCCACAATGTTTTGGTAATTGTGACGTAACTGATTCTCAATGATCAACAATAGTAATGTAATACATCCAATTAACAGTATTTCAAAAGAAATCAAGAAAAGGCGTATTATTCAAGCCCGTTGAGAAATTTATACGCGCGAGCTGAAATATCAGAATGGCGGCTCTCAGTCTCAGCATCAAGGCGATTCCCAGACACCATTTACAGCTAACCAACAAAATCAACTAGACTATAAACAATGTAAAAGGTATCATCGACTAGAATTTGACGTTTTCTACTTACCAAATGTAAATTTTAATCAAAATTCAAAAGAAAATGCCTCAAAATATGCTGTGTCCTCCTAGTCTGGAATAAAGGTCAGAGGTTGTGACCCAAGTTTTCGAGAGACGCAAGATCTTCTCAGCAGCGATTGGTCAATGCAGCAGGAAAATTGTAGATCTCGCTCATTTTCGCGAGAAGTATTTCAGAGCTGTTCTACGCATTGGTTGTGCGCAATTGCGGAAATATAAACAACAATCAATTTCATGAAACGAAAGTAGGGCCTAGAATTTGAAACCGCTAACCAACCCCAACCGTAGAAGTTATGGTTTAATTTTTCCCAGGAACGTCTAGCGCGATTCTTTTGTCATTGTAGCCGTCAAAAGTAAGATCAAGCATTTAAGCTTAAATTCTAAACATGTTCATCTTCTCCCTTCCTTCTATGTTACGCAAATCTTACGGACTGTTTTTACTTTTATTCTAGATTTTCTTTAACTGTTTATATAGGATATAGGCCTAGCCTGCCAGGTTGGCATATCGATTGCGTTGCTTGGTTATCGATCATACTCATAACCATGCATATCTGTCCTGCAGCTTGCAGTAAAAGTTGTTATTTTTATATGCTCCGATATTTCCCGTCCATTTCCTCATTAGACTCATTAGTCTCCCTCTCTTTTCCTCACGACGTTGCCGCATTTGATTGCCTCATATGATCATGCACTCGTTCAACTTTCGACTCTACTGATACTGTCTTTTCAGAAAATGCTATGCAAGATATCTATCCAGCTTTTGTTTCTTGGTGTTTATGAGCTTAGTAGCTTACTTTTATTCATCTAGATTCTCTGTCATGTTTACAAAATCTAGCTCTCTGTCGTGTGTAAATCTTTATCTGTTTCACTGTTTCCTTGTTGGTCTGTGGAATTTCAAAATCTTTTGTAGCGCTCCCTCTCAGAAGTATTTTATTTATTTTGTTTTTGTCTTTTCTTGTTGGCCCATGCCTGTCACAATAAAAGATTACTTGAAACATGGATGTACAGTCGAACCTGCCCAAGACGGAAATGGAAGGGATTTGGGGGGGGAGGAGTTTCCGTCTTAGGTAGGTTCTGTGGTTTTTCTTTGTTTAACGTTAGGCCTAGTTTTCCGAGGTCCGACGGATTAGGCACGGCCATTGTAGGGGGGCTTGTATAGGGGAGTGGGTGGGTGGGGGTTGCCACAATCTTAAATAGGTAAAGTTCCTTCAAGAACAATGAGGTCCATAGAGCCGGAGCTTATCCCGTTTTCGGTAGCGTGAAGTGGAACAGAGGATTTTTACTTCATCTCCTAGACAGGACGCAGATTATGCTTGTATCCAATTCGCACCTGGGTGGGGAGAAGAAAATGGTGTAAAGTATCTTTCCCAAGGTCACCTCACAGATTCGAACCATGGACCCTTGGATTAGGAGTCCAACCTTCTAACCATTCGGCCACCGCACCACATTACAGTCTGAAATAGCCTGGATTGGTTCTCCGTCAGCGATATCAGACCTGCAAGCATCAGGGACCAGAAAACATGTTAAATAAGAAGTCTGTGATTGGTTCTTTGGATGCAAACCAAGCGAGCGGCGACGGGACCACGGATCTGTTTCACTGTCGATAAAAATCAAAGGCTCATTTTCACTGGCCACGATGCTCTGATTTTACATCACACAGTATCAACACTCGTTATTAGTCAATCTTAAGTCGCGTGCTTCGGTACCAAACTGCCCGCGGTCAAGCGCAATTGCATAATTTTATGGCTCAGATGGTCTACCAGCAAGGGACACAAAGGAACTGCGGTCTTTCTCCCATGATTTTCTTCCATGGTCGGTAAAATGAAAGACTTTTCATTGTTCGGCGTGTGTTTTAAAGGAGCCTGGGGCAGTAGATTCCATCTTGCATAGGTGATTTGGGAGAGCATTTTGCTTTCCCTTTCCACGTTGGACAGGTTTCTGTTTTATACAGGTCAAATATATAGGAATTAATCACTGGAGGAAAAATACGATTCTGTCTCTTGGCAGGTTTCTGTCGACGCAGGTTCGCTGTATGTTTTAAAGGGTTCTCATTTTTTTTCCATTTCATTTGACTAAGTTTTCTAAGGTGAAAAGGGATACCATAGAATTCAGTTTGGAGGTGGCAGTGGCCAGTCGTCTCCTCGACTTCTAAAATAGACTTGAATGTTAATGAGCATTGCTCATAGATTTGTTTACTTTTAAGTTTCCTTTTACCAGACAGCACACTAGATGGACATTATTTTTATAATGTTTAAAATGCACAACTGCTATAGTGTCAAGATATGGATTCTAGTTATGAATTTATGATTATTTTAAGAATGGACACTTACCTCTTGCTATTATTTCTGAATTGAAGTGCATAATAAATAAATAGGCGGATGAGTCTTAGAAAGTTGGATTTTTCATAAATTGCCATACCGCCAGGGAAGCTGCATTTTTGGCCGAATTTTAGACAAGAATATTTTGAACAAATGTCTTGGCGTATTACATTTGTTTTAAATTTCTTTTTGCTGAGCCTTCATGTGTTTGTGGAAAAAAAAATGGGCGGGGGGTTTGCTTTGTTTATATACTTGGCAAACAAATACTTGTAAGTGTCTAATGTTATTTAGAGAGGCTAATATGACATTTCTATTAATAGTGTCATTCTCATTATTTTTCATGTATCACTACAAGCTTTAATACCTGCTGTGTGAGTAATCAGGTCGTGAGCTGTGGTGCTTTATTATAAGAAAAGTACAAAAAAAAAAAAGAAGAAAATCTGCTTAAATGACTTTAGAACCTAAATGGTTTTTTGAAGTCCATTGCATTCATACCTTTGTTCAAGTTTTTGAACAAGATTCATTTCCATTTTTGACGAAATAAGTTGTTTAGCTAAACTTTTAAAGAAAAGGCGATAAAAGTGCACCACAAAATAATGAAATGGAAAGAAAATTATGTGTGAGACTGGAATACTTTTCTTTAAATCTTATTTGCTCAAGCTCTTACCAAGTTTTAAGAATGATTTTTCATTAGTTTCATCGCTTAATAAGTAAAGTTCTTGTGAGGCCCACAGAGCTGGAGCTTATCCTGGTTTTGGTAGCGTGAAGTGGAAAAGACGATTCTAACTTGCACCTGGGTGGGAAGAGGAAAAAGTGTAAAGTTTCTTTCTGAAGGACAAAACACTGTCTTAGAGCAGGGTCCGTACGCGAGTCTTGAAGTCTTGAAAAAGTCTTGAAAATCAGATGGCTCATTTAAGACTTTAAAAAGTCTGGGAAAATGGCCATTTTCTTACTAGAACCGTCGGAGATCTTGAAAAAGTCTTGAATTTTGCAGTAATCGCTGATAGTGGGCTGTTGGAGTGGCGCTCTGACAGTCATGAAAAAAATCGGCAAAGCTGCGCCGGTTCACCGTTGACGAAACCAATCGCGCTCCCGGTAGACAGGTTTCTTTCGTGTGCTTTGTACTCATTTTTCTTCAGGTTCTGCAGATGCAAATTTAGTGTAATGTAAATGTAACTGACATGTGTCAGTTCTCAGTTGTTAAGCGCTGCAAATAGTTTCCCCCTGGTGGTCTTAAATTTTGTTTTTGCAGTCTTGAAAAGGTCTTGAAAAAGTCTTGAATTTTGTCTTTTCGTGTTTGTATTAACCCTGTAGAGTCATACTTGGACCCCTCGATTGGGAATCCAATGTTCTTACCATTTGACAACTGCACTAAATTTTGTTATTTATTTCAATAAAATATCCAGAGTCCAAGTATGTGCATGTGTGTATAGTATATATGATAATATCATTGAAAGTCTCAATATTAGGGATGGGGTGAGGACAATAATCAGTAATCAAAACTGGGTAGAGGGTCATTGACAATTGACAATAATAAAGCTTAATATCAACAAAGTTTTAAATCATACTCTGTGCTCTTTGTTTTGTGTGTGTGTGTTTGCATGCATGCAAGGGTTTGTTTGTGTGTGTGTGTATGATTTTCATTAGATTTTGGTGATTTTGACTACAATATAAAATTCATAATGTTTATTATGTTAATTCTTTCAACAGATTTTTATTTAAATCCTCAGTTCCTAGTGCTTCATAAGAATGGAGTTTTGGAGATCTCTTGCCTTTGCTGTACTCATTCTCTGCTCAAAGGGCTTTTCAATGAACGACTGGGAAGCTCTTAGACTCCCAAGGGAACATGTGCCATTTTTTTTCTCTAACAACCCTCAATACGGACAAGATTGTCAACTTGATACATCATGCCCTTATAAAGTAAGAATGATAACTTGTTGTGTAACATGAACAATTCCAGCTTATGAATCATATTATGTATTTTTTGTTATACATTTACTTTATTGAAATAAAAAATCGACTTCACTTTTTCTGTCCATTTTTAGTCTATTCCCTATTTTTTTTCACAAACCCAAAGGTATATTTTTACATTATTATATAAAATAAATAGTATTTTTGTTTGCTTTATATTGTTAGAAGCTTGTAATTTGAAAATGTGTGGCTTAAATTACGATCATATTTATTATATGTTTTATCTTTTACAACAGAGGAGTAGCATCTTTGTATTTCACTCTAACAGGTTTGTTCTTTCGTGTGCTTTTAGTTTGGTATTCACTATCAGTAAGTTATCACTGTTATTTTTTTTTTTGGTTGTGAGCAAAAACAATGGCTCTGTGTAGGGCGTATGTTGAAGTTGAAGACTGTTTTGAATGCTGAAACTTCGGAGGTTGACCATAGCCTTTACATGAAAGTTAGGTAACAGTTTTAAGTATTGTGCTTAAATTTCATACTCGTAAAAATATTTGAGACTTGCACATTGAATCAGTACACCATTTAATAAAGTCAGCATCCAGAGGATCATTTGTTTCTTTTTAAATGCAGAGATTTATAAAATGTAAATTAGGCTGTGCAGATTGCACCCTTATCAGGAATACTTCAACTTAAGTTTGTATTACATTTTTCTTTTCTTTACAGGACTTTGTGAATTCTTCTAAGTGCTGGGGCTATGAGACAGCTTGTGAGCAGTCACAGCGATTAGCACAGCCTAAATGCTCAGGAGACAGCAAGGGATGGTATGATCATTCAGTCACTGATAATTATTTTTGTTCTGCTTTAATATTTTTTACACTTATCATTATTTATCTTCATTAGCTTCAAAACTCATCATGCATATATGTAATGTTTTACCACCATATGAAAAAGAAATTGTGATTTCATATGCACATGGTTAAAAAATGTTGGAAAACATGGTTACTCACAAAAACATCTGTTAAAATGTCTTCATTGTTATGTGTGCAAGTTGTCACTATAATTTGTTTTGATATAAAGAAATTTGTAAAGTATTGTGGCAGCAAGTCTCAGACATAGTGTGTGGAGCTAGAGCATCGACCAAAAATGTTTTTGTTCTTTATTTTACAGGGCAAAATCAAGAACAGAACAGCTTCATGCATTCTGGAGTACAGCTGACTTTGGGATGGTGAAGGCAAGGAAGGATGAATTGAAAACTTACTGTGGCCCTCAAGCAAAGGTAGGATTGCTTTGGGTCTTGTTTGTACGTACTTAAAATAGCACCTGGGTGGGAAGAGGACATTTTTGGTTCTCTTCTCATTTCCACGCGGAATCTTGCAGTAGTATAGGTTGCATGGAAGTAAGTAAAAGTAAAGTTCCTTCAAGGCCTATGAGGCCCATATAGAGCTGGAGCTTATCCTGGTTTCTGTAGTGTGAAGGGAAACAGATGATTTTTACTTCATCTCCAAGACAGGACATTAATTTGTCGTAGGTTCACTTCCCCAGCACAATATGCCAGTACCCAATTCGCACCTGGGTGGGGAGAGGAAAAATGGTGTAAAGTGTCTTTCCCAAGGACCCAACATGATCACCTCCCAGATTCGAACCCTGGACCCTTGGATTAGGAGTCCAACGCTCTAACCATTCGGCCACCGCGCCACACTTCATGAAAGAGTCATAGATAAAGTCTAAGGGGCTTCTTGTTCTATCAATAAAACAAATTGCAGCTACTAGTGTAGTTTTATGCTTCTGTTTATTGAGTCTTAAGTGTTTGTTTGTACTCTTTGATGCTCCCCACATTGTTACCCTTCTATTATATTGGACATCTTGTTTCAGGATGACTCAAGTCTTCAGTGTGCAAAGTACCTTCGCTACTGCCGGGCCAAACATATATATTTTGATTTTCGTGCATCAAATTTAGCCAAGTTTGGAGAAAGGTCTGAAATGAATTTTATTATCTTTTTATTTCCTAAATAAGATTTAGCTTTTATTGTAAAAAGAAAAGATCCGAATGATTGGCTTTTTTTGTCTGAAACACAAAAAAAAAAAGATTTTCATCAAAAGAGAAAACAAATTTTGCTTTCAGTGTGGTATGAATGATATTTTTTTGTTTAATGTCCTTAAGTCCCTGATATAATCTTTTCTTCTCCTAAAGCAATTTTTGTCTATTGAAAGGTCACCCAAGAGTGTCACTAAAAACCTTACTCTACATTGTATTTTATGTAGCAAACTCAGATTATTCTATCTTTTCTTTCATTGCGTGACTGACTTTCTCATATATACTATTCTTTTCTTTATTTTGCTTCTGATTTAATTCTTTTATTAAATCACATGCTTAGCCTCAGTCTAAATGTACAGATGTGATTACAACAAAAAAAATAATACTGTCCATTATGTTCTTTTGAGATGAATTATAATTCATATGGATTGTTTGATTCTGCCTTTAATTCACTCAGCCCGCAATTTTGTTTGCGGCTTGTCCCTTGGGACCCGTAATTTTTAGGGTGTTTTCAAAAATTCACTGTGAAAAATGTATTATAGATAACTATATGAAATTTTTAGTGTAAATAGATAAGATAATACATCACTATCTGAATAATGCGAATCATCAGAATCATTCGCTTCTTTGAATTGTTTAAAGATATTAGCATGCCGTGAATATTTACGTTTTGGCTTATCGGACGCCATTTTCGCACTGGAGAAGTCGCTTGTAAAAGGAAATCGTAAAGACTTTCATTCTTGTGCACGAGAAACGAAACTAGTTTCAAAATAAAGGGAAATGACTCAAGAATTTGTACAACAGCCCAAGGTCGCCACTGTGGCGATTACTTCCCTGTAAAAATATTATAAAGTCGGGATCGCCAGGGTGTCGATCGTGGAGCTGAGCCATAAATCTAAAAAGATTGCCACTGCGGCGATCGCGGGGCTGAGTGAGTTAATTAGTTCTGTAATTTACACATTGCATCAGTGCATCTACATGTTTTAAAGCTGAGGATTTCTTATTAAACTAAATTGACTGTTTAATATATATTATATCACTCATTTATGCAGTCCTCTCTAAGCCACCTGATGCTTGAGGCAGTAGCAAGAGATCTCCATCTGACTCTGTCTACTGCTGCTTAGGGGGCAGTTTTCAAGGACAGTCCTTTGTCCTTCAGTTCTCTCTGTCTCCACTGTCCTTCTCCAAGTCACCTTGGGTTTCCCACATTTTCTTCATCCTTTTGTGGTATCCATCTGTAATATGTATATGGAAATGTATATATGGTTATATATATTATTACATATATCTCACTATCATACCACCGTGGTAATTCATGTAGCTCTTATTAATAACTTTCTGGACGTTCCTCTGTCCCATATTTTGTCACAAAATGAGAGAATGTGTACCTTTGAACTGACGTGTGGTGTGTCAGTGTGAGAGCAACTCTGAAAGAGAATTCATCATCATCATTGCCCCTCACCCCTATCAGGGTACAGGCCACACACAAAGGATTTCCACTTCATTCTGTCCTGGGATAACTTTGCCAGTTCTGACCATGTTTGTCCTGTTCCTTCCTTGTCTCATTCCACACATCTTCTCCATGTTTCCTTTGGCCTTCCCTGTTTTCGCCTTCCTTGGGGGTTCCACCGCACCTCCACAATGTAGTCTTTTCTTATCTTTTCCTTTTTGCTTGTCCCTTTCCGTTGTTTACACCCTCAAAGATAGACATGTTGAGCGTTGGTTTGTTTTTGTGTTTATTACTTTGGGATAGCTTCTATTTGTCTTACTATTTCAGCTTCCCTGCAGCATTCGTCACTTTCGTCACTGTATATAACAAGGGTAAACAAGTCTTGTTTCTGCTTGTCCCGCTGGCGTCTCCATAACCTTCTTGACAACGGTTCAGACTGATTTAATATTTATTTTTATTAATTTCTGTGCATGGTGTATGAGACGTTTTTTCTGCTGCCCTTTCCGCAGTCATTCCATTGCTTGCCAGTCGACCAGATAGGTCCTCTTTTTGGACTCCGAGACTGTGTTTCTTTGATGCGGCTTGGGCTTCACTTTTGCTTCACCTTTCGAAGACAGTAATGTCGAACGTTGGTTTGTCTTTGTGTATTTTTAAGGGATAGCTTCAATTGGTTGTGTGTTTGCTGTTTTGCATTTTTCAGCTTTCCTGCAGATTTCATTCAATTTGTTTGCATTTGTTTAAAAAAAACAACTAATTGTCGCCTTTACTTTTTAATGAAATCATTTTTGTTCAGGCTGACAGCCTGGTTCTTGCTCTGTTCTACAAATCTGTTGTTAAAGGTATTACCGATAAAGAAAGGTCTCCTTAACTTGTAAGAGTCGGAATGCGTAAAATACAGCATGTAAATACTTCAAAACAAAAACAAAAAAGCTGAAAATCTGTAAACAAACTTGCTTGAATTTGACCATTTACTTTGCTAAATGCTAAGAAAAACCAATCTCCTTTTTCAAAAGAAAGTGTGTGTGTGTATGTGAGCGTGAGAGAGAGGGATAGAGAGAGAGAGAGAGGGATAGAGAGAGAGAGAGAGAGAGAGAGAGAGAGAGAGAGAGAGAGAGAGAGAGAGAGAGA
>JBDFRD010082730.1:0-13778 GCA_039654405.1 Bullina lineata
ATTGAAACCCCTCCCCCCCCCCCCCCCCCCCCAATGAACACTCATGACCTTCGACATTCATTCCAAAGGCTCACAACGATGGTGGATCCATCATTAGCTGAAGCTGCAGCTCAAACAAATCACTTGCTTGCCGCTGTGCCCGCAACATTTCCTGCAGAGAGGAGACCTGATCTGACAGCCCTGACGACAACTTCCTGTCAAACATCGGCGAATCTGCCTCCCCCATCGAGTCATCAGCCTTCGCCGCCTCTGTCTCAAAACTTCCACTCAAAGCAATGGCTCTTCGATCTTCAGACAATTCTCCACTTCGTCTCAGACTGGACGTTCGGCTTGTATGCTTGTGGATTTGGATGGGAGTGACGGCCCACGAGGAGTCGTGAGGTCGTGTAGGGTTCAAGGACGGAGGGGAGGAGTCTGTAGGAGCAAGGAGGGAAGCAAGCTTGCTTTCATACAGATCTGAAGCTTCGCGTTCTTGGTCCAGTTTCTCCTTCAGCTCGGACCAGCTTTTGGATTTGGGGCCTGCTCTGGGTTCAGGTTCTGCAAACAAAAAACAAATATAAGCTTTCATGACATTTCAAAACTGTGATAATAGGGGAATTCTTTTTAAATCTCTACTGAACAGAAAATAAAAATGTCTTTGCCATATGCAAGGGGGAATAAAAAAGATCGTCTACAATCCCCCTAAAGAGCCGGAGCTTATCCCGGTTTCTGGAGCGTGAAGCCGAACAGATAATTTTTACTTCAATTCCTAGACATGACGCTAATCTGTCATAGGTTTACTTCCCCAGCAGAATATGCCGGTACCCAATTCGCACCTGGGTGGGAAGAGAAAAAATGTAGTAAAGTGTCTTTCCAAGGACACAACACGGTCTCCTGGATTCGAACCCTGGACCCTTGTATTCGGAGTCCAACACTCTAATCATCAGCCACCCTTTTTAATTTCCATTCTCCCTTTTAATATCTATAGTCTCCTCTCCACTACTCACCTGATTTTGTTTCCTCGCCTCCTCCTGACACAGTTTCCTCTTTTTGCTTTTCCTCCAATCTTGCCGCGGCCTGCTTCACTGTTGGCCTCCACTGTCCTGGCTCTGAAATACAACAATGATAAACCCCAGTGCTAGTCACTGAATCCAGCATGTTCATTTGTAGAAGACTTAAAAACTTTAAAACAAATTTTTTCCCAAGGTTTTTCTTCTTTTTTAAAAAAAATTATCTCTAGTAATTCATCCCTCCCCACCTCCAAAAAAAAATATTCTATTCTTCCATGCTAGAACGCAACAAACTAACACATTGTCTAGGAGATGACCAATACTGAAACCAGGTTCTATGGGCCTGATAGACCTTGAAGGAACTTTACTACTACGTATCTGTACCTAGCCCTCCATCATTCTCCACCCATCCCATTCCATCCCACCATGTCGTTGACTGACCAGTGGTCTCTGTGCCTCGGAGAGCATCTGTCCAGGATGCTGGGGGTTCCCAGTCTGCCAGTTCATCGGCGTCAAAGTAAACCATCACTTCCTCCTCCTCCTGTTTCTTTAATTCCTCACTTTCTTCATCCTCCTCCTCCTGAAAAAAATGTAGTTTTCATTATTATTTCCCCCAACTTTCATTGACGTAGGGGTAGTTGCGTCCAGTCTGATACTGACACAGCCGCAATGGCTTTACCAGATAAAGAGTGCACTTTTTTCCCTTTAGAGTCTGTATAAATTTTCTTTTTTCATTGGTGTTTTTTTTTTAACAGTTTGATGACAGCAAACTGCCATTTCCTAGAGATAATGGGCAGTGGGCCTGGAAATTGAATTTTGGCAAGCCTTGCTAGATTCTCAGGTTATCATAAAGATTCAAGCATTTCAGTTTACAAAAGTTTTCAAAATTTACCATTAAACAGCACACTGATTGTTAGAAACAAAATAATACATATCCGTTAAGTGTTTAAAATAATGTTTTCGGATGGCTATAATTGCAGACAAGATGAGATCATTTCGATGAAACATTGACATGATCTCTCTTTTCAAAAAATACTTTCATCGTTAGTAAACATCAATGGAACTTCAGACAAAAAGGAACAAAACTAGCAGGAATCAGAGTGAGGAACAAGAGGAACAAATCTGAAAAAAACAAAAATGATGTAAGAAATCAGTTTTGAAAAGCCCCAGTCCACTCACCAGCTGCCGGATGCTGATGTGTCCGACGCGTAGAGAAACTAGCCTGTAGTGGATGCAAGCCTCCAGCAAGTCCGTCCATGCCATGTTCACGTACGTTGGCTCACAAGGTCCATCTTCTGAAGCTAGCCAGCACAGCTGGTCAAATGACTTTTGCACTTTCAGCAGCAGCTCGGACACTCTGCAACAGCGTCAAGGGTAAAGAGTTGAGAAATGAAGAAATAATTCAGGAATGGAAGATGAAATAATTCATGAATGGAAGATGAAATAATTCAGGAATGGAAGATGAAATAATTCAGGAATGGAAGATGAAATAATTAATGAATGGAAGAATTTGAAAAAGGATCACAGACTGCCTCCCTGTGCTTAGAGCTTGAGTGCCTGGTGTAGGCTTCAGTTTTAAAAACAAACAAACATCAATTTTTAGTGATCCATAGGCCTCGCAATGAGTTAAGGCCTTGTTATTTTTCCCCCATAGTAATGGCTACCTTTGAACTTCACTCATAACCCAGGATATATGATAACAGTAAAAAACAAAGTTTATTACTACACTCTTAAAAAAAATAAAGAATTATTTAAAATGTGCTTGAAACATATTTTTAAAAATAAAAAACAAACAGCGGACAAAAAATAAAACACATCAGATTAAGATCATTTCCAGTGTTCCATGAAGGAAACCTCTCTAACCCTTTCACTGCCAAATTCATCGATCGACGAAAAGCAAGCGGAGCGCCATTTTTATTAATTGTCAATATTAATATTTCAGTTAATTAATTAACATGACATCCACTTCTTTTACACACTAGAATGAACAAAAAGAACTCAGCAATATTTTCAATCAAATTGGTTCTGTATAACACTTTCTGCACTTACCGCTGAAACAGGCCTATTTTTGCAGAGCTGTTGTCTTTTTTGGTGACCGTGTGTAAAAATGTCCAAACATCGCGGCACACTTGACTCCACTCTGTGGCCTCCAGGTCTCCATAGCGGAAGTAAGGCAGTCTCATTTTGGTCACAAGTTCATACAAGTCACAGAGATGTTCCTCGGAATTCCACTCTGATGACGGTCCTTTGGGGAAATGTATTTTTTTTGTCTTAATAAATAGCAACAGCTGTATTGTAGACCTGGTCTCAAACATTGTGTTGGCTGCATTAGAGAGAATATCTTAGAGAGCTCCAATTTTGTTTAAGAAACTGTTTTATAAATAACTGATCTGGTTAGACTGCTTCTATTTTGTTTAAGAAACTGTTTTAGAAATAACTGAGCTGGTTAGATAGTTAAGATAGCTCCTTTGTTTAAGAAATTGTTTTAGAAATAACTGATCCGTTTAGTTAGCTCCTATTTTGTTTAAGAAACTGTTTTAGAAATAATTGAGCTGGTTAGATAGTTAAGATAGCTCCTTTGTTTAAGAAATTGTTTTAGAAATAACTGATCTGTTTTGTTAGCTCCTATTTTGTTTAAGAAATTGTTTTAGAAATAAGGGAACTGGATGAAAAAAAACAATTCATATTTACTTCTTGGCTCCCTATTCAACTCTTCATTTTCAGCAACAGAGTTAATTTTCAAACAAAGAATTCTTGATTTTATAAAAACAGTAGTGATCTAGGCAAACCACAATTTTACCCCAGGGATATGAAGAAAGAGTAGTCATTAAAACCAAAGGATACGCTCACTACAATTTATGAAACTAAAAATAAAAATGATTCTACACATATTCCCATCCCCATCCTGTCCTAGTTCAGTACAGATGTCGTACCTCCATATTTGGTCTCTGACTTGTCGAACTCCGGAGCTGGCCATGAGGCTTGGGTGAGTGAAGGAGACGCGCAAACTGTGGCCAGGTGCTCAATCACTTCATTGTACAGGCCAAGCAGAGAATTTGGCGACTGGGAAGAGATAAAAAGCAACAATCTTTTTTTGCTAAACATGTTGGGGATGATTCTGTTGAAAATGGATGGGGTGCAGCATAGAGCCAAATTGTCCTTGAATGATTACAACGATCTCCAACCTTTGACCCCCGGCCCCTTACTCACTTGGTGCAGCATCTGATGCTTCGTCCTGATTCGTAGATCCTGGAAGACTGGCGCCTTGTAGAATTCAATGACAGCATCCTCCACAAAGTCTGCCACTGGCTTGGCTTCCAGAGTGGGAGGAGAGGGGCAGTGCTTGGCCCCAAACCTCAGGCAGTTGGACAACTGGGGAGTGGATGAGGGATGGGGAAGAGGCAGGACACAAGTGCTTAGAATATTTCAACAAGCTGTGGAGGGAATAGTTCCCAGTGGTTTCATGGATAGGGACACGGTGGCCGAATGGTCAGAACATTGGATTCTATATCTGAGGGTCTGGGTTCAACTCCAGGTGAATGTGTTGTGTCCTTGGGAAAGACACTTTACAAAAATATTCCTCTCCTCACTCAGGTGTAAATTGGGTACCAGTATATTCTTCTCAGGAAGTAAATGTACGACAGACTTGCGTTGTGTCTAGGAGATGATGTAAAATATCATTTGTTCAGCTACTGGGATCGGGATAAACTCTAGCTCTATGGGTCTCACTGGCCTTGAAGGATCTTTACTATCTGGTGCTTGTCCCATTTTCAATAGTGAAATGGAGCAGATGATACTTGATCACTTACTACACAGTATGCCAGTCTGCCGCAGGGTTACTTATCGGGAAGAAAATGACAGTAGGCCTACAGTGGTTTCTGCCTAAGAACCCGCCCCTCGGAAGACACGATGACCCTATTCTTAGCCGGTGGGCTCTTAGATGGATTTCAACAAAAAATGATGTTTGCGGTTGTATAATGCAACTCATGGTCACTAACAATTTAAGGGAGTGTCATCACTGACGAAACTGATTGGCTTCCTTAAAAAATTTTAAACACCAATCAAAATCATGCTTATTCCCTGCCAGACTATCCCTGTCTTCATTACACAAAACAATGCAAGACGCTGCGGCTCCTTTCCATAAAATCGAACTCAAAGACCCATCCTGGTTCTGATCCCTCGGACAGGACAAACAGGGTCAGAACTTGCGAAGTTATCCTGGGACAGAATGACCTGGAAATCCCTTGTGTGTGGTTTATACCCTGATAAGGGTGAGGGGCAATGATGATGATGTGAACATGAAATAAATCAGGGAGAAAGGAAGACTTAATCTCATTTCATCATACCTGGTCCCTCCAGTCCTCGGCCAACTTCAACTCGCTTTCCTCCTCCTCCCCTATCATTGGCTGTGCCACATGGACAGCCGTCAAGAGGCCATGTTTGTGGAGAGTGGTCAGCTCCAGCTGCTGATCAAGGCTTTCAAATGAGATGGCCAGCTGACCAGTCAGTCTGGGGACAATCAGGATGAGAGGCAGAGCTGGAGACGGAGGCTTTTGGCTAAGGAACTGACTGAGGCGTGTCCTGTCCTTTTTCCAACTGGCTTGTGACTCCTGGGGAATGAGGACAGATATAAATAGAGCATGGTCAATGACATAATGACATCAAAAGCCCTGTAAACAAGGCTAGACACGCCTTTAACTGTCTCCGACAGAAATGGAGATCCTCAGCATTGTCTCTCCACAACAAAATCGGGAATTTCAACACAAATGTGAAAAGTGTGTTGCTGTATGGCTGGGAGACCTGGAGGACAACCAAAACCATTACACACACACACTCCATTCTTCAAACCCTACCAACACAGAATTCACAGTCTTAAGTAAGTAGAGCCCACACTCTTAAAGTTTTGGTGTCTTTTTTTCTTCTAGTGTGCAACAAGTGAAAACTGGAAGGAGTCCCAGCATTAGTTCTGACAAAGGCTGGGAAGTCAGAGCAAAGACCATTTCTAGACTTTATCAGGCCATTTTACTTTCAATTAAAAAAGATGTAATAGGTAGAAAACACGTAAAAATACTATAAAAACAAACAGCACCATTCTGTTGTGCCAGCAGTTTTGACCAGGAGAGATGTGATATTAAATCCTGAGACATTCGGTGACAAAATGTTAAACCTTCCCAAACTTCCTAACCTTGAGTAAGCAAGGAAAGTTCCTTCAAGACCATGAGGCCCATATAACCGGAGCTTATCCCCGTAATGGCAGCGTGAAGTGGAACAATATGGTTTCTATTTCATCTCCTAGACAGGACGCTAGTCTGTTGTAGGTTTACTCCCCAGCAGAATATGCTGGTACCCAGTTCGCACCTGGGTGGGGAGAGGAAAAAATGGTGTAAATTGTCTTTCCCAAGGACACAACAGTCACCTCCCAGATTCAAACCCTGGAACCTTGAATAAGGAGTCCAACACTCTAACCATTCGACCACTGCGCCACCCTCCAAACCTTGCAGTATTTTTTCATTCTCGAGACGGGGAAAAAACCAAACAAACTCTTATCAATAAACCAGCAAGTATACCTCCCCGTTCCTGCACCCACCTGTTCATCCATCAACTTCTCAGCACAGGCTGTAACAAAGAGGACCACGCTGGTTCCTCTGAGAACTCCTTTCTTCAATATAGCCAGCTCCTGATTTTCATTCCACTCCCCTTGAAAACAGCGCACGCACAGACCCAGGGATGACTTAGGGTGAACTTGGGATGACAGCGGGACATGGTACAAGCTGAGGACGTCACCCTGTGCAGCCAGAGACAAGAGGAAATAAATTCAAAGGGTGAAAATTTGTTATGGAATACTGCATCCCTGTGTTCATTCTGATGATACAAAATATGTGTCAAAGATAGTGAGAAGATTCCATCATGCATCCTGCCTTTAACAACAGCAACCAAAATACAACTTCTGTTCCTTCTCAAACAACGCATCCAAAAGTACCCACACACACAATGTATAAGGGGAAAAATCATGAAAACTACACAGGATTTGATGTTTACCTTGTCACTGTTTCTTTTCTGCGAAGGAACGAAACTTAAAATGGTACGAGCACGTTTCTCGTTCAAGAGGCCTTTAAAAAAACAATCCTGCAAGGTACAGTTAAAGGACGCTGGAGATGTAGGAGACAGAGAAAGGGGTGGGAAGATAACATACAGGAATGGATAGGACTGGGCTTGGCAGAATCCCAGAGGGTAGTGGAAGATGGAGACAGATTAAGGAAAGTGCTAGAAACGTCTTCACAGGTGTACCGACGACATTTTTACAGAAGTCAAGGGACAAGTGAAGTGAAGTGAAGTGAAGTTTCTGGAGTAAAAAGTAACAATATCTACAGCTCAAATGAGCCATTTCTTGTCTATATTTTGACATTTTGTGTGTTCACACTTCAAGACAGAATGTACAGGAATTGTAACATAGTGGCTGCCCTCTACATCTAGAACTTCCTTTTGATCTAGACTCAGAAATGGATTTCAGTTAAGTTTCTTCTCATTTTCATGTTCTCTTCTTTCTACTCCTGTTATTGTTCTCCCTCGTCCTGTGACGTCCTTGTTTGTGAAGCACATCTATATCTTAATCCATTTACCATTTCCGAAGACAAAAATACCTAACATTAGTTCTGTTTGATAAAGAATACATGGCGACGTGACCTGGACGCTGACACCAAGAAGATGGGTTACACATGGGAACAGCTGGAAAGCCTGGCCCAGGACAGAGATGGCTGGAGGAAACTTGTCGGCAGCCTATGCCCCAGTGGGGGCAAAGGGCATGAGGATGAGGAGTTCTGTTTGATGTTATCTTAGAACAGTTCTTACCACCATAAGAACTTATTTTCTCACAAAAAAAGTACCAACGTTCTCACCTCATACGAAGGCTTGGCAGAGAGGAGACTGTCTCTGTTGGCATCCTTGCACAGTTTGGAGCGCAGCCAACGACAGAAGGTTGTCTCTGATGGAGATGTTTGCCGTGAGCTCGGCAGCGACATCACAACCTTCCACTGGACTGTCCTAGCATCTCTCTCTGGGTGGGACGCAGAATATGAACGTTATAACAAAAGCTAAAACAAAAGAGCTGCTGTGAATCTGAAAAGTGAAAAGCTGATAGACAGATAAAGAAGATTCACAGAGTGAGATAGAGCTGCAAATAAAATGTACCATAATTCCATGAAGCCCTATGTTAGTAAGTAAAATTAAAGTTCCTTCAAAGCCAATGAAGCCTATAGAGCCGGAGGTTATCCAGGTTTCGGTAGCACGAAGCCGAACAGATGATTTTTACTTCATCTTCTAGACAGGACGCTAGTCTGTCGTAGGCTTACTTTTCCAGCAGAATATGCCAATTTGCACCTGGGTAGGGAGAGGAAAAATGGTGTAAAGTGTCTTTTCCAAGGACACAACACGGTTACCTCCTGGACCCTTGGAAGTAAACCCTGCTGGGGAAGTAAACCTATGACAGACTAGTGTCCTATCAAAGAGATGAAGTTAATTCATCTGTTTTACTTCACACTTAGAAAAGCGGGATAAGCTCCGGCTCTATGGGCCTCATTGGCTTTGAAGGAACTTTACTTCACTTACTTTAAACACAGAACCACACATATCATCTCCTTAAACAGTCTTAAAAAGTTCCCTTAAAAATCGCTTGCAGTACAAGGTTTGACAGGCTCTGCTGAAGTGACCCACCCACACATCCTGACTCCAGCCACGTGTCCAGTCTAGCCTGCAACTGAGGACCAACGGTCAACGCCATGTCCAGAGGTTGCCACATTCGCAGGGAGGTCAGCATCCTGCCAGCCGAGGCCAGGGAGAGGTGAGCGGTCAGGTGAAGCTGCTGCTGAAATATTTCCATCGGAGACTGGATGCTCAGCCGCGCCCTGCAGACAAGAGAAACAAAGACTTGAAGAAAATGGGTTTGTGCTTGTTAGTTTTTCTTCTTCTTTGTCCTACAATATTGGGACTTGTATACATAAGTGAGTGGCATGGTGGTCGAATGATTAGAGTGTTGGGCTCCAAGGATCCACGTTCCACTCTGGACGACTATAATATTGTTTCCTCGGGAAAGACACTTTACACGATTGTTCCTCTCCCCACCCAGGTGTAAATTGGGTACCAGCATATTCTGCTAGGGAAGTGAATCTACAAAAGACTAGCCTTCTGCCTAGGAGATCATGCAATAAAACATCTGTTCTGCTTAAAGCTATAGAAACCAGGATAAGCTCCTGCATTATGGGTTTCATAGGCCTTGAAGGAACTTTACTTTTACATAATTGAATTGGTCAACTCGGTGATCTTTTACTCTATGTTGGTGCAGTGGTCAGGAGAAATATAATTATCTTATTTATCTGACTGACAATACTTATTTAACTTTTGAAATAGTTGCTACAATCGCAGAGACCACTATAATTATCTCATTTACCAGAGTGACAATAGCTGTTCAACTTATGAAGTAGTTACTATCACAGTCAAGATTAATATAATTATCTCATTTACCAGAGTGACAATAGCTGTACAACTTATGAAGAAGTTGCTATCAGTCAAGATTAATAAAATTATCTCATTTACCACAGCTACTCAACTTAAAACAAAATAAATAAAAAAATAGAGGATGAGGGAAACAGGACAAAATCAATTTGCCATGACTAAAATTGCGTCTTATCTCTTCTCCAATCTTAGTTCTTCCCACCTGTCGCTGATGAAGAAAGCCTTATTGGAAATCCTTGAGTGAGGGCGGTCAGGCACCAGCTGCTCCAGACGTTGCAGGCAACTCGTCCCAGGGGCACCACTAGGAAAGTCCAGCATCGACCGCTTGATCCGCAGTCTCGACAGGTAACTGGCCCTCCACACCTGAGTGTTTTGAGTTTAGGTAAGGAAAAAGTTGTGGTCGTTACAGTAAATGGGAATACTGTAGTAGTAGTAGTAGTATGTTCATTTTATGAAACGCTATGCTGTATTTGTAATCTATTTCTGATCAAATTTCGGATAAGAAATAATCATCATCATCATCAAAATGTCTCACCTCTCGCAAGGGTATAAGTGACAAACTGTCATCTACTGCAATTCTATTTTACCTTATTTTCTAGTCAACGTCTAAAGAATTTCCTAACGTCCCCAACCCTTCTTTTATTTTTTCTCCTGGGAAAAGTTGGAAGAGGCAGCTATCACTATTTCAAGTGGCAGCCTTTTGTGAAAAGAATAACAAGAGCTAATAACATTTACATCCCGTGATGACCAAGCACACACATAAAAACAAAACAAAAAAAAACCCTCTTCATCTCCACAATCACCTGTTAAAGTTTTTCCTTAAACACCTTGCGGACCACTGACGAGAATACTCACGAATGTCGGCCTTTGCTTTGGGACCACTGATGAGTATTCTCGCGTTTGGGGTGACCAAAATCTAAACCGCTACAACTTTTCGTTAACTTAGTGCTGACTTTAAAATTTTGGATGTTATAAGCACTCTCTCAGGGTGGCTCATTGCCCTAAGAAGATCCAGGGTCAGTGTCAGGCCGGTCACTAAGATGCTAAATTAACTATGAACATTTTCCTTCAAAACTTACCTGGAACACCTTTCTTTGTTTTGCAAACAGAATCACTCGCTCTGTCTCCTCCAGCCTCTCACGCTTGGCCACAACGTCCACCTCAAACACCTCCTGGGCAATCTCTTGGGTCACCTGATTGGCCACCAGCTCGAGGAGGTCACCGCAGGTCGCGGCCCCACATCGGTCCACACACTCGCGGTGCAAGGTTTCCTTGGCAAGTCTGGAGCAGGAACCGGAGATAGAGACAGATGTCATATAGGAGTGTGGGGAGGAGGAAGAGGAGGAGACAGAGACAGATGTCATACAGGAGTGTGGGGAGGAGGAGATAGAGACAGATGTCATACAGGAGTGTGGGGAGGAGGAGACAGAGACAGATGTCATACAGGAGTGTGGGGAAGAGGAACAGGAGGAGACAGAGGCTGACAATCTCTTGCACAATAGCCCAGTGACTCTATATTACCTGAAAGGTCATTGACAAAGGAAGTGTACTTCAGTTAAAGAATACTGTGAAAAATCGGCAAGTCAAAAATTGTGAATCAAGAAGAAATTAATCAATGCTCTCCTAAGTCAATATACTGGCCCATTGCAGAATGAGGGTTAAGTCAGAGATGATCTTCCTCAACGGATGTTCCAAATTCCAAATAAACAGCTTTTGGATAAGAGTAAAAGAAAAACAAAAACAAACATACATACAAGGCCACAAGACAGACACAAACTGTTGGCAGGAGAGAGAGAGAAAATACATAAACAAAGACCTGTTCCTAGTCTGCATTCACTCACCTGTCCTCTTCTTTGGCAAGTTCCTCCACCATGTCGTGCACCGTGTCCTCCACGACACCCTCCACCAGGGATGAGAAGACACGTTGACGTTGCTCTGCCATCTCCTGGGCCAGTTTCTGCCTCAGCTGGCTCTCTTCTTCTTCATACACCAGCTGGGCTAGTTCTCTGGAGGGAGGGAAGGATGGATGCAAGGTTGTTCTTTCATTTCTAAAGGTAAAGTTAAGGAAAGTAAAATAAAGTTAAGTTCTTAAGCACTATACCTTTAGAGGATAGCACCAAACAGTTAGAGTGTTGAACTCGTAATCCATGGGTCATAGCTTCAAATCCAGGCAGCGACCATGTGCCCTTGGGAAAGACACTTTATACCATTCTTTCCTTCCCACTCCCCCCATTGTGACTTTAGGACTGCCATATTCTGCGGGGGAAGTAAACCTACCGCAGACTAGCGTCTTTTCTAGGAGATGATGTTCCACGTCATGTGACCGAAACCAGGATACGTTCTGGCTCTCTGGGCTTCATTGGCCTTGAAGGAATTTTACTTACTTTTAAATTCATATTGACTGCATCACTGATGATGATTTCTTTGTTTAGCGTCAGTTTTCCTGTCCTGTTGTTGTGAGGTCTGATATCGCCAACAGAGTTAAACTCCTACTTGTAACTTATGCCTCAAATATTCTAAACTTTTCAACAATTGAAGATGATGGTGTTAACATAGAAAACTTGGAAATCATTTGGATTTAAAAAGACGTAGGAGTAAAGAATTAAAATACAAAGTAAAAAATTTCTTTCGTTCCTTTAAAAAATGAAGAATCTGACAATAAGAAGAATCACATGTGTGGGATGATCCAGAATAATGTTGAATTGCATCAAAGATTACCATCTCTTTAGTTAACTACCAATAAGAAGCAGCAGTAAAGGGAAATAACTCTTCAATTCTCACCTCGAGGAGCTCTCGGCCTCGGCCACACAGAGTTCTTCGACTACGGCTATGATATCAGAGGTCAAGGCCACTTCCGAGTTGATCACGCCCTGGGCAATTTCCAACATGTCGGCATCGATTACCTCAAAGATGAGAGTTCTAGCGATGCTTTTTATGGCCTGAAAGGAAGAAAAGGAGACAGCCACAGAAATGTGATACTCTGTGCTTATGGATACAGCTAATAACCTTTGCTTCTGAGTTACATAGAACTAAAGTTTATTTTGATATTTTAGGGCAATAAATATAACAATTTTGGGAAACGAATATTATTTTGGAATGCTCTAGATGAACATCCCACATGGAAATCTTTTTTACAGCAGAGGCTAAAATCTGCCAGCAAACAAAAGGCTGAATGGAGTTGGCCGTAATATATTTTTGTGTCAATGTTTTATAAATTTCTATCAGTTGAATCTTTACGCTATGTATAGATATGATGTATTTGACTCTTCCATGGAACATAGTTAAAAAATTAACCCGACCTGCCTCAGCGAAACCTATACATTGCCAGTGCCTTCATTCCTATATACCAAAAACACATGGTGTTGGTCGCAGTTGGGTGCTATGTCACTTACTTTGGTTGTATTCTATATTTAAATTGACCAATGAGCACAAGATGCTGAAATCATGTGCCCAAGTGCCACCAACACATCGCGAGTGCCTTCACTCCTATATACTAAATGCACTGTCGCAGGGCCAAGTAGGTGGGGTAGACTTTGTCAAATTTAGTTCAGGAGCTCAGGTGCAGGTAAAAGTAAGGCTCAGGGGGTCAGGGTTTAAAGAGTTACAGTTTACAATATTTTCCTATTGGTCCATTTGTGCCCAACACAATCAACATACAATATATGTCTGAAAAAAAAAGGTGCCAAAATATACATTTAAGTTTTGCTCCTCAGGACAGCAGATAAAGATAAAGGCCTTTTCTCTACAGAAACTGGGAAATGATAAAGGCCTTATCCCTACAGAAACTTGGAAAAGATAATGGCCTTATCTCTACAGAAAAAAAAAAAAAAGAAAAGCAATGATTAAGAAGCTATCATAAGATTATTATCTCCCAGGTAAAACAAGGACATGAAGAATATAGACTCACCTCGTTGGAGTGGACCATCCTGTCCCTGGCCATATCATTGCTGGTGGGCAGGCTGAGTTGGCCAGGCCCTCTAGGGATGTCTCCCGACTGCGCTGGGAATGGCTGGGCTGGTGCTGGGAAAGGCTGGGCTGCTGGCTCCGGGGCCTTCCAGCGCTGTTCGGCCTGATTCTGGTCTAAACCTGCCACCTTCATGCCACTTTCACCTGAAAAGGAACATGGGAATATATTCAAAAGGATGAAATGTAATCTTGAAGGTAAGTAAGTCATGGGTAGAGAGGAACGAACTGGCAAAGTTATCCAAGGACAGAAGGAAGTCGAAATCCCTTGTGTGTGGCCTATACCTTGATAGGGGTGAGGGGCAATGATGATGATGA
>JBDFRD010082841.1:0-13776 GCA_039654405.1 Bullina lineata
AGAGAGAGAAAGAGAGAGCAAGAGACAGACAGACAATTGACAAACGCAGAGAGAGTGAGTGAGTGAGAAGGGAGGAAAGGTACAGGAGAGAGGGAGAGAAAGAGAGAGAGAGAGAGAGAGAAAGCAAGAGACAGACAGACAATTGACAAACACATCTGTGTCATGAATTCAAAATCAAAGAGGTAAAAAAAATGTTGAAAAAAAAAACAAACCATGTTCAATTTGCAAAACTCACATTTTGTTCACATCTTTTTCCAGATCAAGTGGTGCCTCACAGTTTTCATCCAGAAGGTTTGTTTGTTCTTTCATCCAGTGTGCGTCAACCTTTGTCTGTTATGCTGGCATAGTGGTCAGAGCTTTGTATTCCCTATCCAACTGTCCTGGGTTTGAATCCATGCAGTGACTATGTTTTGATTTTAGGAAAGACATTTTACACCATTTTTCCTCTCTCCACTGAGATGCAGATTGGGTACTGGCATTTTTTGCTTGGGAAGTAAAGCTACAGCAGACTAGCATCCTATCTAGAAGATGCATCTAGAAATCATCTGTTCCAGTCCACAGACACTTGGACAAGCTTCAGATCTATGTGCTTAATGGGTCTTGAACAAACTTTACTTCACTTGCTATGGGAAAAAAACATTTGTTTCGAAGATTTGCAGTACTTCACTTTGCTTATTATTAATTATTAGAGATTATTAATTATTCGCACATCCTGTCTAGACACTGAATGCAAAAAAAGTGGATGAAGGCTGCAGAGAAGCTGAAAATTGCAGTGTCAATACAAATAAAAGAAGCTATCTAAAAAAATACAAAAACAAACCAACACTCGACATTTCTGTCTTTGAGGGTTCAAACAACAAACTACTTGACTTACTTTGACTTATGTCTCTTGATTCCATAAGGAACATAGGGCCGCAAAAAAAATAGATAAGCACTAGATCTACTTTCGGCTTTGGTAGTGCTTGTCTGTTGTTTGAACTTTGGTAGTGCTTATCTGTTGTTTGAACTTTCAAAGACAGAAATGTCGAGCATTAGTTTGTTTTTGTGTGCTCTGGGTAGTGTTTCTTCTCTGTTGTTTAAACCCCCAAAGACAGAAATGTCAAACGTTGGTTTATTTTTGCATTCTTTAGTATAGCTTCTTTTATTTGCATTACCACTTTCTGACACTGCAGCCTTATGCATATATTGTAGAACACAAATACAAAAACAGAAAAGTAGGAAAAAAAAACTGTGTAGACTCTGTCATGGTCCATACCCTTCTCACATCACAAAAAACTCACTCATCCCTCCTTCCGTCCATCCTCAGGTCCAGTGGAGCGTCCCACCTCTCGGCTCGGCTCAGCATTGCCAACTCACCGTACGAGTATGACATCACCGGCAACTTGCCCAACCCAGTCTCCCGTCGATCCAGTGGAGAAAGTTCCACCAATATAGGAAATGTGTCGGCTCTCATGCAGAAAGCCAACCTGGGATCCCACCCAAGCCTCGTGGTGTACCCGCCATCGGCAGGTTCCTCTGGCGGAAGAAACGGAAGCGTGTCCAGCGCGCCAGGGGGGATAACTCATGTTGGCGGAAATTCCTACGGGAGCAAGATGTGCAATGACAGACTGGCTAGGTATTCACTGTATTTGTGGGGAAAACAGTGCAGTTCAGACATTTTTTGGTTGACACTAGTTTAAGTGGGGTGTGGGTGACATTCCCCCCCCCCCCCCTTTTTTATTATTCCTTATTGCATGCAATAACTTATCACCTATGCCAAGGCCGGTTGATTTGCCCAAAGCAGTATTCCCTGTTAATGCAATGATTTAGTTGTTTGGTTCAGTTTTGAAAAGTAAAATTTAATGCTTCTTGTGCTATATATGTTGTTTCAATAGGAAGCTTAAGAAAAGATAAAGATGCAGAAATAGATTTTACACACAAGTCCTGCTCGAAAATTCCTGTAGTTATCTTGGCAATGAAAAGAATGTAGCTTTTTTTTTCATTTAAAAATGCATTATTGTTTTGTGTTGGGTAAAGTAAGTAACAAAAGTATTTTATACGTAACTCAGCTGTCGCCAATCATTGCGCAGCCATGACATTGTAGGTTGATATGAAAGGGTTAAGTACTCTACATATGTATTTTATTTTGATTTACGTTACCACTCTGTGAAAAGAGGTTTAGCCTTCTGGCACTTGTAGTTCTCAGGCATAGCATCATTATATTCCTCTTGTGTGAGGGTGCATTATCATTTTCTTCATTGCTTCATAGTTTTTATTTATTTCTGCTCAGAGTAACGAGATCATTTATAGAGTTTTAATAATTGTTGTCTTTTTTGTTGTTGTTTTTTGTATGCACAAAAATCCCTTGAATTGGCATTTTATTTACATTGGACAATAGATTCTAGAGTTATGTGGGAACTGTAAAGACTTTTATCCTTTTCCCAAGAGTGCTATAGATCTGGCCAAGTAGCTAAGCTAAACTTGCTTTAATGGAAAAGGAATAGAATAATGCGGCGCTTCCGATACAACTTTTTTATTTCTTGTATCTTTCTGTTTCAGGTATTTTTCAAACAGAAGAGAGGCAGAAAAATGCCATATAGGCACCCCTTGCCGCACACCGCTGCCTCATGAAATCCCCAATCGGGAAATTCGAAGAGCGAGTGACCCTGTTCGGACAAAAGATCCAACGTTTGAATCTTTGAAAAACCTGCAGCGTTTCCACAGCCTCAACATGGTGAAGCCTCTCCCAGCGCTTGGCAACTCCAAAAGTCTCCAGAACAAAGTTGGCTCCAACGCCACTTTCCACTCGTCTCGAAGCAGCATTGCGACAGATGTGAGCTTACCGGAGGAAGGCGGTCGGACAGGGGGTCCCAGCGAGATGCTAACAGAGGCTGAGCTCGAGGAAAAGCTGTTGGAGGACAGTGAGGACATGATCATTCCAGATGACATGCAGCGCTTCCTCAACGAGCGTTACCATGGAGACAAGCAGGACGGCGGTGGCAGCATGGAGAATGAGGATGAGGCAGTGTTGCAAGGGTTTGACCCTGCTGACCTCAGCCCGTGCGAACTGCAGGAAAACACTCAAGCGTTTTCAAACGATGACCGTAATGGGAATAGGAGCAGAAACAACAATAGCAGCTCTCAGGGATTTTCGCCACAGGATGTGAGGGGGACGCCAGGTCTGATGGCGGGAAATCTGCAGGTTCAAACAGGATTTGCCGATCTCGGTGGAGCGTTGGGGGTCAGCGGTTCTCGTGGCGGAGTCATGGATCAGTTCCAGGCCAGTCCGGCTCAGCGGCCCAACTTCGGACCCAACATGGCCGTCACCAGTAACTGGGGTATGTCCCTCATCAACAATATGGAGCAGCATAACGGCCCACAGCATAGTCCAAGTGGTTTGGGTGAGAGGAATACTCCAGGAGTGGGTCCACCTCCTGTGGGTCAGGCCAACTTCCAGGGAAATTCACAAGGCATCAAATCTGACACTACTCCATCCAACGTGAGCACTGAGATTCTCATGGGCAAAGGTCAGTTGAATGAAATCCATCATCAGCAAACCCACCACATGGGCTCGTCAGGCCCGCTCTTCAATCAAACGCTTTCCATGGGAGCTCAGAACACTTGCAACACTCCCCATCATGGTAACCACCTGATGGGCCAAGAGAGTAATGGAACAGGTCCTGCTGCATGTGCTAACCTCAACGGACCCTCAGGAGGATCTCTTGGCAGTCATAGTCACCCCATACAGGCTGGAGGAGTACCGGGGCCCTGGGGCATTGTGGGAGGAGGCAGCGGGTCAGCCTACCTGTCAGAACACAACCTCATGCAGCATCAACTCCAGCAGCAGATGCAACACTCTCAGCATGCGGCCGCAGCGGCAGCAGCAGCCGCAGCAGCAGCTCAGCAACAAGCAGCTTTTGACCAGACCTCCTCCTCCTCATCGCTCATGCCTCCTCCGCCTCCATCCCACATGCAGCAGCATTACCAGCATCAGGGCATGATGCTGCCTCCACACCCACCTCCACCTCTGGGCGGCTTCAGTCCCATGCCGCCGTCGGGAGAGAAACCCCAGGGAGTGTCCCACAGGCACAAGCGAGCCAGTCCACAAGTCCAGGTGCCGCATATCAGTCAGTCACAAATTCCGGCCAACGCAAAAGCTGCCAGCAGAAGTCACATGCTACTGAAACAACAGCAACAAGCATCTCAGCAGCATCATCAGTTACAGCAGCAGCAGCAGCCACCCCAGCACATGGTTGGGCGGGATCCAAACTCTGTACCGGGTCCTCATCAGTACCCTCTTCCCAACCCAAACCCCACTCTTCCACCGGGCGAAAACTATCCTGGCAGTCATATACCCCACCCACCGCCCCATCCATATCCAAACTCCCCGTTCCATCCTTACTCCTACCCTAATAAACATCCATCTGTCCCCATGCCGCCGAACCAAATGCAGCCCAACGCTCATTACCCCGGTCCATCCCCCATCCCCGGTCAGGGCCAGATGCCTGGCCATGGTAGCCAGTTTTCGGGTCCCCCCGGAAACCCTAGCCCCATGCCGCTACCAGGAAATCAAATGCATGGCATGGACCCCTCAGTGCGGCCGATGCTGTCGGCACCAGGAACGCCATGTCAGGGAAACATGATGCAGCCTCCTCAGGCCATACCCATGTTTCCCAGAAATGACCCTTACAATCCGACAGAAATGTCCCCCGGGTGCAATCAGGTGACCAGCTCTACGGACCGGAAGGAGACCACGGCGCCTCCCATCGAGGACTTTATGGACAACTTGACATCCATCTCGACGGAGAACCTCATTGACAACATCAACTCTATCTCTCAGGAGAACGTCATGTACAGCCCCTCGCCCATGACCTTACGTACGGCCTCACAAAACTCTGGACGCTTTAACACGCTGATGAACACATCCAACATGGTGGTCAACGACATGAGTTCTGTTCTGACCCAGCTGGCGGAAGAGAACAAATATCTGAACATGCGTCCCTGACCCCTAGAAACGTGTAGGCCATACTGAAATACTGACAGGTATTAACGTTGTGACAGTGGACCCAGGTTATGAATGTGCTTTGCCAGACAGCACGGCCATACTGGAACGAACGATTTTTTTCTTTCTTTTCTTACCAAGTCTTAGACTGTCTACTACTGGCCATGTGTGCCCAAGCATCTTTATTAAACAGCTCAGTTTTCTTTAACCTCATGGCAGTCAGGGGTCACAGACTGGCCCGAGGTTCTTCCCACTGTGTTCACAAAACTCGATATCAATGTGAAATTTGATCTGTAGTTTGAAACCACTTAGATCTGTGTGAGAAAAAGGCAGCAATATGCATGTCATGTACATAATTTCTCGAATAATCTTGATGAAGTCATTATTCATTTAATATATAGATCCAGATTCGATTGCTTCATTCTTTCATCTCATCCTGAAATGTTCTTGACGTTGAAACGGCGACAGATAGTGGAATCTCTGGTTGTGTGTGGGAGTAAACTGACGAAAACTCGATGACTGATTGTGTGGAAAACTCAGTGAAGACAGTTTTCTATTATCATTTATGGGACAAAATAAATGTATGTAACATCATGCACCAACTTATTTACATGTACATTTTCACAGTCTTTAAGTCAAACCTCAATGCACAAAACTGAAGTGAATACAGCACAAACTTGTTATTCTAACCTAATGTACCAAATTCTCTCGTCTCTTGGTTTTTGTTTTTTTTTGTGACATGTCAACCTTAGCTTATATACATGCAAATTTGGGATGGATCAGTTAAAAGTGAGGAAATAAGAAAAGCAAAATGCTTTTGTTCTAGAGTGAAATCTGTGGAAAGGGTTCTGTTCTTCAGAATGTGGAAAAGTAGGCAGCCTTTCCATATTACTTTTTAGTACTACGAGAGATTCTTTACTCTTTACCATAGTAAACATTTCAACAAAATAGGATTTTCTCATATTTAGGTACTAGTTTGAAAATTGTTCATCAACAAAATTCCAGTGGTCTATTGCCTATTTTTATGTAACTTCTGATCTTTTTCTGTGGAACTTTGAAGGAGATTGTTTAGACGGTGACATATTAAACACTAACTTCTAACTCCTTTCCAATTTTATCGCTTAGTTGATAATATCAATTTTCGTCTGTTTGTTGAAATGACATATTACAAAAGGGGAATTTCTAAATGCTCTGTCAGCAAATGCACCTTTCTTTACACCTTTCTATTGAGGTCTGTTTGCTGTGGCTTGATCCTATTTTTTATTTCTTTTAATCTTGACAGGTTGTGATATCTGGGTACTTTTGAGATGACAAATTCAGATCAGAAAGGCTTTTTTTTTGTTTGGAAGAAAGCATTTTACAGACCCTCTTATAGAGAATAAAATAAATCCACAGTTTTCAAGTCTGAGAGTGGCAGCATCTTTACTTTCTTGGAGAATTATTTCAACAAAATATTTCACTCCTTTTCTGTTGGCTTTTTAATGTTACTCTCCCATCTCATCTCATTTACTACTGATAACCTGTTGTCCACATCTTGTTCCATTCTAGAGGTGAACCTTGAAATTGCACGTCTCCTGTTGTTATTTCCTTCCTTTGTTTTATTATATTGTGAAATACACTTACACTAAATCCAGTTCCCAGCACACTAAGTAAATTGCCTTTGAAGAGACAGCTGAGTGAATGAAATAATACATTACTTTTTGTTGTTGCTGTTGTATACCCATGTTAATATGTTTACTATTACAGAATTTTATTTGTTTCATTTACAAGATCTGCTTTTTTTCAAGAAATCTTTAATTTTTTTGCGTTTTTTTACTTGCGCACATGATGAAATGTCGGAGGTGATTTAAAACAAAACAAAATCTGTTGTCTTATTTTTTTTATCCTAAGACTGGAGTCACAAGCCTTTTACCTAGATCTAGTTGTTTCCTTGCAGAATTGCTGATTGAGTTTTAGGATTATAAAAATTTTTATAAAGAAATTGTCAGAAAAATATTTATTTATTTATTTAAACAAAAAATTAAACAAATAACTCCTGAAGTAAGGACGCTGCGAGATGATTTGCCCAATTTAGAAGCAATAAGCTGACAGTAGATGCCTAAACAAAAATATTAAACTCTACACGAGCTAGAAACTGATTAGTGAAGTAATAAAGTAATTTCTGGTTTCTTGTTTCCGTAAAAATTTTGTTTTAGTTTACCGCTAAATAAAAAAGGAGGCGTAAAATACCGTTCCACACAAGGAAAAAAAAATTAATAGCGCGCAGAGACAGAAAAATACATCTTGGCGGATGTTTACATTTTTGTGTGAAATTTAGTTAAAAATAAGAATTTCTGAGGTGCCATGGAAACGAGCATAATGAATTCTCGATAATTTTTCAATAACAGGCCGGTGCTGAAGTCCTTTGGATGTGTGCCTTACACTTTTGTGAGTAAAAGGTTTGTGACCTCTGCAAGTGCCATGTTTGTTGAACCGAAGCTATTCCTGCTTTCTCGTGTCTTGCCTATGCAAATTATTTTGCAATAAATGAAAATGTTGAGATGCTACTATGCATTTTTATTTTTTTTTTCCTCCTTTACTTGAAACTACTGGTGCTTACTCCCTCCCCCTCTCCCAGCTGGGAACACAAAAACATTTTGCTGTGTTCATATTGAGAATGTTCCTGTAAGTTTCATGTTGGTTGAAATGTCTCGTGTTTTACTGATTGAGATTGAATCTGGGGAGGAAAGTTGAATTCCTTCTGGAGGTAGAAATTTCTTTCTTTTTTAACTTTGAAAAAAAAAGAAAGAAGAAAGAGTTTCAATATTACATGGGATCTGCCCTATTTAATCATGACTTTACTGGGCATTTCTGTAGCCTCTTGAGATAAAGTTATGGAAATGCCAGAATCCTAATTCAACTGCACAGGTGAGAGAAAGACCTGCAAATTTAATTTAGGGTTTATATTAGGTTGTTTTTTTCTACTTTGATGCAGTGAAACAGATGCAAAAGAATCGTCATGTTATAAAACAAAATGAAATAAAGTGTTTGGATATTTAACAGTGATTGAACTTACACAGTAAAAACTCCAGTCATTACCTTAATCTATAATGTTTGTTGATGTTAAAGTTACGATTAAAAAACCCTGTATAATAATTTTTATTCCTCATTCTAAACGGCTAATGTTTTTCTTCCTTCCTTTTCTGGTTATGACTTACTTAATCCTCTTGGCTCCTTGTGGAGCAAACAAAAACAAAGAAAACATAAAGGGAGCCCTTGTGTTTTGGAGAGTTTTTTTCTTTCTTTTTTTTTATTAAATTAAATGAAAATGAGCACTTTACTCGTCTTTGTGATTCAGCCAACTTGTCATTAGTGCACGACGTTATTCTGAATCCACTGAGCATCTTAAAGAGTTGCTTTTCTTTTTTTTTTTTTTTTTTGAGGTCTTCACTTGTGTTCTCAATCTCACTGCTGGAAGCTGAATGCACATGTATTTGATGTTCTACTAATTCAAAATAACGAGAATAATTTTTTTCATGTGTTGCATCAAGTTTTCTCCATTGTTCTGTACAGATGATTTATGCTGCCTGATGTTACCATTCACATTTTGTCATCCGCTCTGCATAATTTCTTTTACATTTTTTTACTCATCGTTTCTAGGCATAATGACTTCTCTTGTGTCCTACATGATTTTTTTTACACATGTTAATATTACAATGGTGGCTGACTGAATAATATTGTTTGATGTTAAGGCGAATACTTTTATTCATTGTTGCAGTGATATTAACTTTAACTGTCTAGAAAAAAAGAACCATAATATATGTTCATCTTCGTCTCGTCGTATATTGAAATTTTGAGATAACTTCCAGTGTTTTGGGCCTTATAGGCCTCAAAGGATTTTCCTACTGGAGTATGCTCTTTTATTTTCCAATCAATCCTGGTACATGTATTGTGCTGATGCCTTCTGATAAATGTGAAGACAGTCTCTTTTCAAAATCCAAACAGCTTTCATATTGGGACTCAATATTTTGAAATCCATTGAGTACTGTCTCATAGTATGAAATACAATTGTACTACTTTTGCAATTTGTAGGATAGATATTATCCTCAACAAAAAAAACTCGCCACTCGAAAGATAATTTATAGTGCGAATTCCATTGTCATTCTGAGCGGATGTCTAGAATGAATTGCTCCTGCATATAGTTTTAAATTTTATTTTATTTTCCAAAGTTTCAATTAGTCTTTGCCATCGATCCAGTAGTACAGTTGCAAATATAAGTAGGATTCTTTTTTTTTTTTTTTGTTTGGACAGCAAGCTGTGGTGAGCATCTTGGCATACTATTCATGGCATGGAATACGTGTCTCAAAAAGTTCTGGTTACGTGAGGTTGTAAATTGTGCGAATTAACTTTGAAATGTTGTTGAGCTTAATTTCAGAAAGCACCATTTGATCACATTATTATGATGATGATTATGATAGAGGATGAAGATTGAATCTCCGTGACTCTGTGTGTTCAAGCGATTTAAAAACAGAAAGGCAATACATGTACTACAAAAACTATAGCATACTGTAAATTAACTTTTAATCCGTTCACTGCCGAAATCACCGATTGACAAAAAACAATATTTGCTAATAGCCAACACTAATGGTGTTCCTTCGCTGGATCTTAATTTCAGTCCTTAATATTTAACATAACGCTCACTTCTTTTCATGACTAAATGAGCAAAAAGAAGTCTTAAATAGAGTTCTTTTCACTATTTAATTAATTTTTGTTTAAAGAGATTTTTCATTAGGATTCAGCGACAGATAGTTGGCTGTGAAAGGGTTAATACGGAAAGTTTAATGGAAAAAATTTGAGCAATTGAATCTGGTTTAAATTTGTTTTCTTCTTCTTAACTTATTGGCCAATAATTGATTTTATTATTATGGTCACGGCTGTCCAACATCAATAGAGGCTGAGATATGTGCACTTGCTTTCAATTTGGGACCTTGCTGTTATGTGTGAGAAGAACGACAACAACAAAATATCCAAGCTGCCATAATATTCTTGAGAATAAGAATGCCAGCTCAGGTCGTCTTCTAAGTCAATTCCTCTACTACTGACGCATAATACTTGTTTATCTGTTTTCTGAGTCTTTCTGTAATACTGTTGAAAGTTGAACATGGAAAAAAGATAACGTTCCGATCCTGTGTTCAATTTTGGTGAATCCGTTCGTTTTTCTTTTCTTTTTTTTAATCTTTGACAAACTTTACTTTCCACAACTTGAGATTTGCTGATGTTCTTATTACACGTCCTTATCCTGCTCAATAGTATCTCCCCCCTCCTCTAGGTACTCTTACAACATTACTCAGTTAAGATTGTTTTAAAAGTCAAAATAAATCTCCACCGAGTGCAAACTTGCATCGACTTGTTCATTTAAGGACTTCTCAAGCCGGCTCCTATCTCTGTTTTACACAGAGCATAATGAAACAACTTTGGCATGAAATTGTGGTTTTGAACCTAAAATATCTGGGTTCTGTCAAATCTTGCCGGTAAACCACTGAGCCATGTGGCAGAATCCATTTTTTTTTTTTTTTAAAGTCCATTGATTCAGAGCTTTGGCTGGTATAAAAGAACAGAAAACCTGGGTGGTTTTGTTAGAAATGTAGGCCTATTGGCAGAAGCAGCATCATGATCATAGAGTCTATTTTTTCTTACTCTTGCATTGCTCTGTTGGGCGGTTTCAAAGTAACTAATAATAATTAAAATACAACATTTAGCAATAATGATTTTATACTTTTAAAAATAAGCTAATGCCTTTTTCATGATCCATCAATTATTTTTAAATACATGTAACTGAACATAAATGTGTAAACAAAGTGTTTCAGCACCTTTTACTTGTCTCTTATACTTCTATTGAGCCTTACAAAGATGAAACGTCCACAGTATTTGTATATTCAATGTTAATGTTGCAATGTCACTCTCAACAATATGATGACTGGTATTCGTAAGTGTTACTATTAACGTGTAAAGCAAAGAAAAAAAATTTGCCGACATCTGAATATGTACTCATAACTCTTTTCATTTCTCATCGCAACCCTACGTACCGGTATGTATAAACTTACTTTCATCCTAATTAATAAGCACCAAATCACACTGACAACTCGAGTTTGCATGCCTTCATAAAGTGATCTTACTCTTCACATCAATTTTTTTTTGTTTTTTTGTTCTTTTGAATGCCTAATGAAAATGTGCTATGTTGGTTTTAGTGATATGATAGTGTCAAGCCTAATTTAGGCTTGAAATAAACTCCTTACTTCTTATTAGACAAAAATCAATATCTCTATGAAGTAAATGCCTTCTATTTATTTATTTCTATCCAAGTTACAGGGATATAGATCTATATCTCCACGTACAAAATACATCATACATACACACTGAAAAATGCAAAATGTCCATGTATTTTTAATTGAACATATAAAACCGTACAGTTACACCTCAGACTGCCTAGCACTGATTTGCTTCTTCATTGTAGTTTAATCACAAAAGAATTCTGTTCAAAATATTTTTATACATATTGAACTATGCCTGATTCCTCCAATTGACCTCTTAACACAAATGGGTCGACTTTCAATTTCTTATAAAATGTTCACAGTTAATAAGAGTGTGCTTTGTTGGTAATTCTTAATTATGAGTTTTGTCTATCAATCTTCAGTTCTTCATCTATTGTGTAACTTCAAGACTATTTATTTCCATTTTCTCAACACTAATGTTCTTTACTTCCTTTCTTCAATTCTCAATGAAATAAAGTAAAAGTAAAGTTCCTTAAAAGCCAATGAGGCCCATACAGCAGGAGTTAATCCCGGTGTCAGTAGCGTGAAGGGGAACTGACGATTTTTACATCATCTCCAAGACAGGAGGCCAGTCTGTCGTATGTTTACCTCCCTGGCACAATTACCAATACCAGTATCCAGTTCATATCTGGGTGGGGAAGAAAGAAAATGAGGTAAAGTGTTTTTCCTAAGGACACAACATGGTAACATGGAGTCGAACCCAAGATTAGAAGGTCAACGCTCTAACCATTACGCCACATGATGCCAATCTCAATAACCAAATTCTTTTATATTTGATATTAAATTGAGGTGCAAAACTCAGACCCTTCTAATTATCTTATACCTAACAATTTGACAAAAATACACATCAAATTGAGAATACAGATCATGTGATAATATTATATTATCCATATGTACTTGTCCAACTAAATTAGGAAAATTTCAATACATTCCAGATAGTTGGCAGCTTTCTTGTCCGTCAAGGCTTCCAATTCAAGAGTTTATAATATAACATAGAAAACATCACAGTCACAGCAAGTCGTAAGAGGCCAGTCTAAGAAACAAATAAACATAGAAAAAAAAACCATAAACAGAATATTACTAAGAGCAGAAAAGGCACACATGTACTTTATGTGAAATTGTCCTGAATTTACTAGGATGGTTGTTCCATACACATCTGTCAAACATGTACCCTACAGTACACAGATGAGAGAGGGCAAATCAAGAACATTATCAGAACCCCAAAATGATTTTAAATTGTATATATTCCCCCTTTTTTACCCAACAACCCTTCAAAAAAACTTCATATCTACCATGTATACAGAAAAAAGAAATCTCTTACACAGCCTAACAAGTGCTGAAAAATATTACAAGAAATTTTGGATTAAAAATTAAAAAAAAAGGCAGTAGCACAGATCAAGAATGTACGCACTGAGCGTAATTGTAACACTGTTGTGACCTTAATGACATCTTGTCAATTTGTTTTGATTATTAAATCGTACAAGAGTAGGCAAGTACCGCTGTCCGGGCAAAATGTCTAAATTTCAAAAACTCTACTTATGAATTTCTCACTCTCTGCAGGTCAGAATAGTTCCAAATGTACTGACCATTGTCTTTCCTTATTTGGAATAAAACTAGTATGACGGAGAGAGGAACAGCGCCTCCGGGCAAAGCATCATTTCTAAGTAAGAGGCTGCCTAGGCAACGCAGCAATATAGCATATAGCCGCTTTGATTGTCTGTGAAAGACAAAAAGAGAAAGAGCCATATTCCCTTGACATTTTCCAATTGCTCATCTAATTGCCGTTTCTATTGATAAGGTTATAACAAAGAAGACAAACCACATGAACAGTTTGGCAAAGATTTCACTCAGCATTCTTCCACTTTCTTCCTTTCATGATTGGCTTCACACCTACACAATTCTCTAACATTCACAGCACAGTTCCAAGCAACCTCACTTCATGTACCTTCACAATCTAATAACAAAAGTCTTAATTATTCCGCTAAAATTCACGACAATGCCAAGTTTGAGCCCCTATTTTTCCTCTCATCCTCATCGTCAGCAGAAGCATCATCCTTTTTACTGGAACCCTTGTCCCCCTCCTCGGGTTTGTCAGGAATTTTTTCGAACACTGGCACGCGGTAGGTGGTGACCAAGGAGTCCCTCGGAGACATCCAGTCGGGGACGATTTTGCCGTGAATACGCCACCGACCATATGTGTCAGAGATCCACTTTTCAAAGACAACGTATTCCACCACGGATTTTGGTAGCACTGGGTCACCATACAGAAGGCGACCAAAACGGTCGTAAATGGCCAGAATCTGAGGAGAAGACAACACCAATATTATAATTCTCTTCTGTGAAATAAAGTGGTTTGGTAGCCAATTGGTTAGTAAGTAAGTAAAGTTCCTTTAAGGCCTCGAGGCCTATAGAGCCGGAGCTTATCCCGGTTTCTGTAGCGTGAAGCGGAACAGATGATTTTTACTTCATCTCCTAGACAGGACG
>JBDFRD010082952.1:0-13770 GCA_039654405.1 Bullina lineata
AGTAGTAGTAGTAGTAGTAGTAGTAGTAGTAGTACATGTACTTTATTATCCAAAAGGAAATTAGGTTACAGCAAAAAAAACCCCAACAAATTCATGACATAAAGACAACACACCCAGATTTAGAGCACCATGAATGACATACATAAATTGACGACATATAATAAAAAATATGTTTTAGAGTTATAAATCAATAACATAATAATTATTTTCATATTATCTTAAATAGTATATTACTCTCGTCTTTCTCGTGCCCATTTCACCGTTCTCATTTTCTCATTATGTACACATGTGTATTTGTTTTGAATTATGTTTGTTTGTTTTGTTCTTCGGCCTGGCATAGATCGAAGTGAACTGAAATTGACCAAGATTTTCCCTGACTTTGCTCATTTTGTAACAGAGCAAGATTACTCTTTTCTTCTTTTTTTTTCATTTTAGTCAGACCTTCGGCTTAAAAAAAAAGCTTTAATTAATACATGTACCGGTATCATACATTAAATAATATTAAATCAATACACAGCCCTGTTTTCTAAATATAGCCTGTTGAAACTAGAGAGCTTGTGTCCAAGAGGGAGTGTCCACGGCTGAGAGGAAATGCGTCTGTCGTTTCGTTTGGCACAGTGTTTACGTCGCTTGCACAACTTGAGCGACTAATGTCACAGGTATGCGACATTCAAACTGTCGTGACACGGTCTACCTTTTCGCATGGTCTACCACTAGGCAACCCCATTGGTCCAGTTAGCACATTAGTTATGTCTAGCATTCAAAACGCCTCCCCGTTTACGGGATTTTTGGTCGAACGATAAAATTAGTATAACACTATTAACAGAATATAACAGTCTGTTTACATTATTTTAGAATATGTTCTGTTCTTTTTAGCAATGTATAGCTTTTATTACTTCATAATTGTGTCTTTAGAGCGTATTATATTCTATTTTACGGGGGAGGTAAAAAGGGCTGTTCCATCATGGGCGCTCTGAGTTGCAGTGTGTAAGATCGCTGCTGGCCAGTGTAGGCTTCACAGGAAGGAAGCCGGTGTGCTGAGGTCATGCAGGTAGACGGGTGTTTTGTTCGTCTCCTCTCAAGCAAGGTGCAGCCACCACTGATGTTACAGTGAAACTTTGAACACTTGTGCGCTTTGGATTGCCATTTCTTTGTCGGATTTATTGTCCAGTTCCGGTGGTCTAATTAAAATATCGATCTCTACCCGAGCAGACCTCGTCGAGTCTCGGCTACAGACAAACTGAGCGGATCGAAGAAATTCCCACGGATTGAGGACACGGAAGTGACTGTTGGCTTGTGCTGTGCTTGAGAAGCCGTCTCATTGTTTGTGTCTTGTAGTTCGATTGGATTTTATGGTTTAAAGAGATTCCTTCATGATTTCCAAAATGAGAGAAATTTTAAGCTGACAGCGCTTATAGACGTAGAAATCTGTAAGTGCTAAGTTCGTTTAACGGTTAGGCTATTTTTAGGCCAGTCGCTTCCCGAGCGACAGTGAACGAGAACTTTGAAGTGGAAGTGGAGGAATCAAAATGGCGATTTTCAGTGTCAGCACAGCAGTCCTCAATTTGCTGTGCTATTCTCTTTTCACTTTATCCTGCTCCCTTGTTGTGAATGCTGTGGCAAGAGATGCCTCAAATTTCAACATCAACGTGCACGAACGGCACAGAAGGCAAGCCAATGCCAATGTGTATGACATGGAAATTTCACGGGATAACCCGGTGCCAGAAGGAAGATACGATGACAACGATCTTATTCTGTACGATTTCAAATCTGTGCTAATCAGCAATGAAGCAGCAACTTCATACAATTTTCAGGTCCTAGACAGTGAAGATAGTTTGCCTCAAGTGGATTTTCTCTTTGTTATGCAAGGCACCGAGTTGCGTTTTGGGAACCTCAATAAAGAAGACAGAAAGAAGTACTTCGACTATGAAAAGTATCCAAACATAGTGATCATCATTCAAGCTTCTCATAAATCCAATACTGAAGGTAATTTTATTTAGATTACATGTTATATATCTAGAGCTAGATATCTAGGCCCCGATTAAAGTCAATAGAATCTTAGTTTAGAGTTTAGATCTAGATCTACAGATTCTAGAAGTAGCCTATTTGGTGACAATTCATAGTGATAGAATAGGCTAACTAGAGTCTAGATTCTACTTAAAAAACGACGAAATATTTTTCTCCTAGTTTGTGTGGTGGTTTTAGAAGACAAAAGAATAATACTTCGTTAACTAACTCTTGACATTTTTCATCTATTAGGTGTGCAGATGATCAAACTGACAGTGCCTCTATCAGACATCAATGATGAAGCTCCAGTACTGAAAAACAAGCCATTTCCATACCAAGCTGCTATACCAGTGGAACCAAACAGTCAGGAAGTTGTCTACCAGCTGTTTGCAGAGGATCTTGACACGAACTCTGAACTGGAGTACAGGATTGAGGACTCGGATGGTAATTTCGTTGAAGAGTGGGCTTAATTAAAAGTCCTTTTTTTTTTAAAGCAGGCTATCTTTTCGTGCCTGTTTTGTGACCCCCCACTCCCCACCCCATTTTTTTTTCTTATATCAAATCTGGTAAATTTTCTCTGTAAACTAGCTGTGGATTTTAATTTTTTTTTTCTTTCATAATTTCGGAGTGCTGAACACATTTTTTCTTATCCAACAAACTGAAAATGCATTTAACATAAATACTGTACTTCAAATGTGCATCATGTTCAACTTGGAAAACTTGTTTCATTATTTTGAAGTAGGATGTCAGCTAACAACTCGCTGCGTCATCCAGTGATAATCATTTGCACTTTTCACACTCCTGTCAACTAGGTAACTAATACTCCTTATATCCTTTTTATGTAGACTGGTGAAAATCTCTATAAAAGATTATTGAGTAATCAAGAGGTATAATGATAATTTTAGATAATGGACTTGGAACCACTCCATTTAGAACTGAGCCGACCTACTTTTAAATCGGTCTGAGGACATGTAAATGAAGTGTGTAGGCTTCACTAACATTAGTAACATCAATAATTTCTGGTAATAATACATAACATAATTATATACTCCATGTACGGTCATTTTATTTCAGATGTGTCAGTGAAAAGGTATTTTATCATGGATAATGTGGATGGACCGTCTGGAGTAGAGGGCCACATCAAATTTAAAGACGAAGGCAGCAGAACTGTTTTCACCCCGGGCAGAGAATTTAATATTCCAGTACGTACCATTCCAGGATGTTAAAGTATTTTTTGTTTGTAGCAGAAATAATAAATTGCTGCTCTTAGAGTTTGAATGTTTATAAATGGGAAGACATGCTCTTCGAGAACTTTAAGTTTTGAGACACAGAATTGCTATTGGGTCGGGTGGGAAATAATTTTTTTTTTGCCACATTACATGTATATTACAATCGAACTAATTGTAGAAAACGAAAATGGGAACTCTACAATTGGCTATTGAAAAATTGCTTAAAAATCCCTTCAATTGGTTGTTGTGAATTATGTCATTAATTTATTTGTCAAAAAGATATTTCAATCGCGATTTAAAGATTAATGCAATTATCTAATCAGCTAGTAAAATAATGACGTTTTAATTTATCATTTCAGGTGCTTATTATTGATAGGCAAAACCCTTCACTCAGCTTGAGTGCAAACGTCAACGTGCATGTTGGTCCGAGAGCACCGCAGTTTTATGAACAACGCTATGAAGGCTGGATATACGAGACAGACTCTTCAAATCAGCAGTATGTTGAGAACTTGTCTTCTTGTCTCTCAACTCTCTGAAAGAGCTCATTACATAAGATCACTTTGTAATGTCTCAGTTTTGTTATTATAGTGTCATAGACCTTCATTTTCGTCTAGCTCTGACATAACATATATTTTTGTCTCTGACATGAACAAATATTTTCTTCCCTGATTTTAAAATCTTTCTGTTTTTAAAGTGAATGTAACTATTTCTCTTCTTGACTTTGTCCTTGCTGCTATATACCAGAAACCTGAGCACCTAACTCTTTTTGTTTCTCTTTTCAATTTTGTATCTGCTTGGTTTAAAGTCACTTTATTTAATGTTGCTAGTGAGAAGGTCCCCTTTATAATTCCTCCTGTAGTCAACGGCAAAACAAAACAAAATTAGGTTTTCTCTTCCAGTCTTAATATTACCTTTAAAAAATCTTTATCAATTTTTGTTTTTTATGCTTTTTCATTTGACAGGGAAAAGCTTTACTAGTGAGATTCTAATCTTATTTATAGAAACCAAATTTAAAAAGAAAAGAATAATCAAATTTTTATGAAATCACAATTTGATGAAGGTGATGTGGAATAACAATTAGTTTTTCCCCCCTATTTTAGGGTTATGTCCCAAACACAAGATAGACTGAGGATCATAGATCAATATAAAAAGAAAAGAATAATTCAACTGTTTATGAAATCACAATGTGATAAATATGCTATATATATATATATATAACATTTCATCTCCCTCCCCTATTTCAGAGTTATGTCCCAAACACAAGATAGACTGAGGATCATAGTTTACCCCTTTCAAGAAGGACAGCGAACATTCCGGCTTCTCGATGAAACGAATCGAGAGTCTGTCAAATTTCGCATTGATGATGAGGGATATGTGTTTAACAAAGAGGTAAAAATCATTTATAATTGAATAATACTATACTGACGAAGCTTTTCTTTTTGTTGAAGTGCATACCACATTTGATTTGATGCAGATGTATTTGTTACTTTTTTCTGTGTATTGCTTTTTAAAAGTAAAGGTTATCCTTTTTTAGATGAGTATGATGTATTTAAATTAATGAGACCTACTTTGTTTTCATTAATTTACAAAAAAATGTTTGTGTTTTTTAAAGAGTCAAAGTTATGTCATATTTCACCTATATGCAGCCTAATTAAGAGTCAAAGAATTCCACTCCGTCGGCGATATCAGACCTGCTAGCATCCAGGACTGGAAAACTGACATTAAATAACCTACCTATCAAAAGAATTCCATCATTAAAGCTATTGCAAGTTAAAAGTCATCCAAAAGGGAGTTTGCCTTTTAAAATTATGCATTTTCTGTCTTCTTTTAGGCTCTTGATTTTGATGTGCAGAGGAATCTCAGACCGCCTAAAGTTCAGCTGAGGGTTGAAGTCATTGAAACTGCAGCTGCTGGGCTTGTTTTGAGAAATACTGTTACGGTATGTTGTCTCCCTAAGGTGGCGCGGTGGCCGAATAGTTAGAGCATTGGATTCCTAATCCAAGGGTCCAACAGAGTTTGAATCTGGGAGGTGACCGTGTTGTGTCCTTGGGAAAGACACTTAACAGCATTTTTCCCCTCCCCACCTAGGTGTGAATTGGGTACTGGTATATTCTGCTGGGGAAATAAACTTACAACAGACTAACTTCCCGTCTAGGAGATGAAGTAAAAATCATCTGTTCTGCTTCACGCTACTAAAACTGGGATAAGCTCCGGCTCTATGGGCCTCATTGGCCTTGAAGGAACTTTACTTTGTTTCCTACCCCTGGGCAGTTTTCCTGAAAGAAAGCCTTGAATTCTTTTTGTGCTTTTATCAGGTGAAATGTGTGCTTACTTACTTTACCACATCTGTCATTTAAATTAAACTTATGTGGAACACAGGTAAAGTTTACTTACAATTTTAATAAATGTAACCTGTTTACCGTAGGTAATATAATACGCACGATTTTTTTTCCCTTTTTCTTTTAATATTTCTTTATCTATTTTTTAAAAATCTTTTAGTTTAAAAATCCCAGAGCATTTTAAGTCTTCTGCGGAGACTTGTTGTTACTTTAAGAAAATTATTTTTACTCACAGCTGGAAATAACCATCAGAGATGAAAATGACAACTATCCAAGGTTCAGTCGCACACAGTACGATGAAACCATACGAGAAGATACACGAGTTGGTCAAGTTGTCTTGAGAGGTAAGTTAAGCAACAATGTTGTAAGGATGCTTAGTGCTTGTAATATTTAAACAGACATGCCAATTTTAGATTCATGAAAGTTTACAGTAAGAGATGACTCCGAGTGTATGCTGGTGTGTTCTGAAGCGTGCTGATCAATTTCTTTGATCCAAAGTTTATTCGACATTTCAATCTGCACGACTCAGTACTAATCTCATCTCTCTCACAGCAATAAGCCAAATACTATTCCCATAAGCTCAAAGGTTCGAGGGAGAATGGCTGAATTATTCATATATTTCTTCTAATGACTTGACTTCTCTTCATTCCCCGAGGAGCATTGAGCTGCAACCACTGCTCGCCAACGGACGGTTCTGAGCAATTTTTTTTCATCTAGGGCCAAAAAAAATCCAGCCGCTTTTGCCTTATCCTCTGTGCATTTCCTCCATGTTTTCTCTGGTTTTCCAACCCTCCTCTTCCCTTGTGGATCCTCATAATGAGGTCTACTTAATCTGTGGATTTTATTTTTTTTTTCTCCAGTTGTTCTTGTTGTTTTGTTAACTTTCCTTTCATCCCCAGTGCGTGCACGAGATGATGACAGCAATGAAAATGCTGAAATAACATACAGTATTGATGATGAACATTTCGACATTAGGAAAGAGAGTGAAAACAGTGACGAGGGTGTCATCTTTGTTAAAAAGTACGTATGGTAAAAAATGTCTTTTTTTAATTAAAGACGTGCATTTCAGTTATAATTATGCCATAAAGGCAGCCATTGTTTCTGACATATTTATTTTGTGATTTAAAATCACATCTAGTTCATCTTCAGCTCTCATCGACAGCAAATAGTCAATTTGTCTTCTTCCAAGAAAGAGTTAGTTACTTAAGTTACAGACTTTTTTGATTACACCAAAACTTTTTGCCTTTCAAAAGTGATTGTTTGCCAAAGATTTAACTAATTTTAAATTATCTTTATTTTATTGATTCTCTCTTTATTTTTGTTTTGTTTTTCCAAAAATAATGTTAGAATGATCTTGAATCTAGTGAAAAAAATGTTCCTCCCTTTTTTTTAAAACAGAGCATTGGACTACGATCATCCTGATGATCACGGGCCCATATACAGTTTCATAGTCAAAGCAACTGATGGCGGTGTGGCCCCTAAAGAGACTACAGCAAAAGTGACAATTACCACTTCCAATGTAAATGATGAAAAGCCAACAATTGGCGCACAGCCCTTGATATTTGTGCGAGACAATGCTGAAGTAAATGACGTCGTCACTCGGCTTCGTGCAACTGACCCGGATGGAGACAACGTGAAGTTTTATTTCAAAGGTAAGATATTTCCATGCTGCTTGTTGAAGGCAAAATAAATTAACATTGTCTAGGAAACGGTTGTTGGTAAATGTTTTTATATTGGTTAACTCTTTCACTGCCAGCTATCTGTGGTTGAATTCTAGCCAAAACATCCTTTTTTTTTTTAATGAAATGTTAAAAAGAACTTGATTGAAACAAAATCAAGTATTTCAGAGTTCGTGTTTTTCATTTTTATGATGAAAAGAAGTGGGCATTGTTTTAGTTAATATTAAAGATTGAAATTAGGATCCATCGAAGGAACACTATTTTAATGTTAGCAACTCGCAAACATCGCTTTTCGTCGATCGGTGAATTTGGCAGTGAAAGGATTAAGCTTGTAACATTATGGCTCATTGCTGATTCTTTTGTGCTTTTCAGGAAGCAACGGACAAAAGTTGAGAGACTTTGAAGTATTCAGAATTAATCCAGAGTCAGGGATTATTGAGTTAGCCAAACCCGTTCCTGAATTAGCGACATCGTACACTATAAATATCATAGCAGAGGATGATGGCAGCTGTTGTGATAGTAAAGTAAGGAATTCAAACGAGTTATTGGTTACTATTGACATAGTGGATTCTGTAAACCAAAAGCCTGATTTTGCGAGCTGTCTCCTTTACGATGACACAGAAATTGAAGAAGAATCAAAGGAAGGATCATTTGTTACAAAGGTAAGTGGATTAGAATCTCTTAGAATACCTAGGGAAGAAATTAGAGAACATCTCAAGATAATTGGCATTAAAACATGGCTGTAATAAGCATTTATGAAAATATGTTTAGTTAGTACATTATTTATGTGAACATAATTAAATATATACTTGTTTTATTCTTTAGGTTAGCTGTTTTAGTGAGGTACTACTGTGAATATTAAATGTATTTGTAACTCGTCTGAGCACATCATGATTATTATTTCATAATAAGAGAGTGGACCGAATAAGATTGCTAATTCCCACTCCTATTTCAAGAATTAATAAATGTACTTATTTTAATCTCATGCAAGCTATTTTTGTATTTTTCCTCCTTTTCCTCTACCGTTTTCTTCTACCATTCCAGGTGTTACACTATTCATCACATATCTTATAATTCAATTTTTCCCTTCATTTCCAGGTAGTTGCATTAGATTTTGGACGTGGAGCCAATGCCATAATCAGATACTCCATCACCTCAATCACCTCAGAGGGCCCAGAAGCAAGCATTCCTCCTTTGATCATCAACTCCACAGACGGAGAAATCGTTGTGAATCGCAGGATAGATCGGGACACAATGGCAAAAGATTACATCACTGTAAGGAAATACTGAGAGTATTGTATATGAAAATTAATAGATTTTCTTAGGCACATGATGATTTGGCAGCTTATGTAGCTGAAGTGGATATATATGTAAATGAAATTTATTTCTCTGAAATATCTCACTTGCAAAATTAGTGTGATTTGCAATTGTTTCAAGAAAATAAGCTGCATAAAGATTCTCTTGAAAAAAAGATTGCAAATTCGTAATGTCAGAATGTGCAAGAAGATGAAAATATTATTTATGGGTTAAATCTAGACCTGGTGGCCAATCCATTCATACACCAGACATGCCAACTTTACAGATAAGAAATTACGGTTTGCTGGCAATTACAGCGAGGATGTATGCTTTTAAATCTCATTGTCATTGCATTCTTCGTTCTCTGGAGTTATCCTTGTACGCAGTAGAATTACTCTTTTGGGTCCTCATTTTACTGCGAGTTCAGCTCTTTTTTTCTCCAAGCCTCAAATGGGGTTAGCATGTCTGATACATTGGTATGCAGTAATGCAAGGAAAGGGGATTGGGAGAAGGTGATTGCAAGAGCTTCACATTGACCGGCAGTTAATACATGTGAGCACTGACACAAGGCAATAAGGGGAATTGTACACAGTGTGCACTGACCAACCTCCTGGCACTTACTTCTGAGAAAACAGAATTTCCATTAGCTCAAATAATGCGGAGTGGTAAATACAAATAAAGGGAGCTATCCTGAAGAATACAAAGACAAACCAACATTCAACATTTCTGTCTTCAGAATTGCATTCAAGTAATGCAGGTTTGTTTTATTAATAGTAAGGCCTAGTCCTTCAGAAAGGGTTCATTGTAACAGAAAATTTTCAAAGTAATTCAGTTTGATTTTAGGCATACTCTTGTATATTGTCAGATGATTATAACAATAACAAAATTATCTGTTCCGCTTCACGCTACAGAAACTGGGATAAGCTCCGGCTCTTTGGGCCTCATGGCCTTGAAGGAACTTTACTTACTTTTACTTGTATATTGTCATACCTTCATAAGTTGTATAAAGATTTATTTTGTACTGCCTCATCTCAGGTGACGGTGAAAGGAGAGGACAGCGGTATAGTCCCTCAAGCTGATTACTGCACATTCCGTGTTCAAGTGATGGACATCAACGATAATGATCCTGTTTTTACATCGAACACATATCGACAGGAGATTTCCTCAAACACACAGAAATTTAAAGTAAGACTTTTCAAAATTATGTTTTATGTCTATACTGTTCTGGTCATCAAAATTACTGTTATAGGCATCAATAATGATTGACTTTCTTGATTCCTTAAGGAACACAGGTCTGTAGGAGTAATGATTACTACAGCTTCTCATTATGATGAAGTGCTCGCTTTCTTCTAAAGCCTGTTAGGGACATTTGTCTGTTTGTCAATATATCTTCCCGTGTGTGGGTGACCGCGGGAATGGATCCTATTACAGTCATATAAAGCCCTTTTTTTTCATGACTTACTTGACCTAATCCTCTTGGTTCCCTGTGGAGCATAGGGCTACCAGACAAATCATAGTTAATATGAACATTAGGAACTGCTCTTGTTACAAAATGCTCACACTTATCTTTTTTCCCCTTCAGATTTTGCTCCGTGTGAGTGCGTCCGACAAAGACGTCGGCGAAAATGCCAGAATCACGTATTCATTGGAAGATGACGGAGATGGTGTTTTTGGCATCTTCGAAGAGAATGGACTGATATTTTTGAAAAATAGTCTCAAATCAGGGGTAAGTTTCTGTTATTACGCATACTTGAAATAGTCATGTATAATCATATTATAATATATATCAACAATCATTAGAAATATTGAAGACTGAAGAGGTTTCTTTGTAATTAGAGTATTACTTGAAAAAGTAAAGTAACAGTATAGACATGCCAACTTTACGGGTTTGCCGTAACAAATTACGGGGAGCCGCTAGTAATTATGGTTTATGGGCAATTACGCCGAGGGTGCAAGATATATTATACTTTCAAACCTCATTGCTGTTGCATTCTTCCTTCTTGGCGTTATCCTTGTACACGGTAAAATTAGTCTTTTGGGTCCTCTTTTTACTGCGAGTTCAGTTCGTGACTACTCCAAGCCTCAAGTGGGGTGGGCACGTCTGACAGTAACATTGATAAACTGCTTTGATAAAGATTATATCAAGGTCCACATCTAGTGGTAATAATTCTAGGTTCTATGCCTGTACTGTTTGATAACATTTTGAAATGGACATTTGTGTTGGTTGATGCAGTGTGAAGCACCTTGAAAGTCTCATTCTGATGTAACCAAACATATGTGAAGAAACGTTGTTCATGTCTTTTTTAACACCTCGTCATATCTTTTTAGGTAACAGAATATCCCCTGAGGGTGAAAGCTACGGACAAGGGTGAAACACGTCGCTCGGCTGAAGCAGATGTGATAATCACCATCGCTGCTGATACCAGTGCTCCACCCAGGTTTGTTAGAGTGTGATATATCACTATATTCACTGAAGCAGATGTTGAACTTTCACTACTGTTTTAAAAATTGTTGATTTCTCAGTCTGTAAGTGAGTGATGCCACAACTAAGTTGATTGGGCTGCCCGTCTGACCCGCTGAAAGTTTGGGTTCGAGTCCTAAATGTGCAGGTCCTGCCATTCGATCCTGTGGAAAGACGTGTTACATAATTTTTAACTCTCACTGCCCAGAGGAAAAATGCTTACTGGCATATTATGCTGGGGAAGTAAACCAACTTTTACTGTAGGTATGGAGCAATTTACACTTTACACTTATAGAGAAAATGGTACTTAAGGTGGGGGTGAACTTTTCACAAGAAATGTATCTCTACCACTTATCATGTCTTTCCCTGATCGGAACAATTTTCCTGAATAGAAAATTAAATTGACTAACAGTTCAGTATTTTTACCCCTTTCTTTGTTTTTTAATGTCATCAGCTATTTTGTTGAATATTGTCGACCCTATTTTAGTATAATAAATGTTATACAAAAAAAAAAATATTTTTTCAAGTTTCAAAAGGAATTATTGCTACTCTGAATAAAAAATATCTGTTGGGTTAAATCATAATTATGAGACAAAATTATTAACAAACAATCTTTGTGTCATGTTTTCATTGCTTGTTGTTTTTTTTGGCCAGGTTTGACGATGATCCAAACTCGTTGATTCCCAATGGATTTGAGTATAAAATCTTTGAAACTGTTCAGCCTGGCTCTTCGGAAGCTGTCATTACCAAGCTCAGTTGCACGTCGAATAATGACGAAAACAAGAAAGTCCAATTCTTTCTGGTGGATTCCCAGGGCAGATTACAGTCCTCTGGGGCAGAGCAGTTTGCAATTCGAACCTTTGTTGAGAACGGGAAATATTTTGTTGAAGTGTCAGTGAATGAGGCGTTGGATTACGAGAAAGCCAAAGTTCACAGCATTGTTCTCCGCTGCCAGGTAAGTGAATGGCTACACCGTAGTCTTACATCACACTTTATTTATGGCAGCATTCCAGTTTTTATTCAAATGTTATTGACAAATAAAGGCATCCTTAACTCTTTGGGTACAGGCAATCCACTTGTCCGCGAATTCGCGGAAGTCCACGAAAGTAAAAATAACTTTAAAAAAAAAAAAAAAAAGTAGCTTGACTTCAGTAACACAGCATAATGAGAAGTAGCTCTACCTCTTGCAGATACGCAAGTTTTGATGTTATCTTTTACAATAGGGGGTTAATCACTTTTTAAATGTTATAAACCCTTCAGCTTCTGGGGACGTTACCCCCACCAGGTGCTTTGCCCCTGGACCCTGGCAGGGAGCCTATGCAGCCCCCTACACCCCAGGCGTAGTATTTTCAGTGAAAAGCACTCTCCCTTGAGTGGATTGCCTGGGGTACCAGATATTTTACTGATTTTTACCAGACTGTTTTTGTCACATCCTTATCGATTTCTAGTTTTTCAGTAAAATCCTGTTTACAGTTAAATCATTAACACTGATCACGTGTTGGAAAATGCACGTATTATTACACTCCTAATTGCTTTAAAATATAAAAAATGATACAAATTTGGGATATTATTCCCAAACCTTTATATGGGTTATCGGCCCTCAAGCACCTTAGTACAAAACCGATATATCGGACAATGGTCCCCAAGGAGTTAAAAGAGGAATGAGAACCTGATTAGCTAGTGGGAAAAACGGCCCCCTCTATTTCCTTAAAAATGGACATTGCTTGTTCTTCCTCTTAGTTTTTAATTTTGTGTGTGTGCAAGCAGGTGACTACATAAGAGTAAGGACAGCATTAGTGGTAGACATGACTCACAAGTTAGTAAATAAGAAGTTATGTTACAGCATTGCAATTTTTCCTCCGAGATGAATTGGTGTTGTCATTCACATCATAACAAGGATCTTCTGCTCATGTCGTAAAGATGATGGTATGACAGACATGCCTACTTCACGGGTTCGCCGTAAGAAATTACGGGTAGCTGTCAGAAGTTACGATTAACGGGCAATTACAGCGAGGATGTATGCTTTAAAATCTCATTGCCATTGTGATCTTCTTTCTCTGGCGTTATCCTTGTACGCGATAAAATTACTCTTTTTTTTCTCCTTATTTTACTGCAAGTTCAGTTCCTGATTACTCCAAGCCTCAAATGGGGTTGGCATGTGTGGTATGAAACCTTTGCAGTGCATGTTTGCTCACACAAGACATTTTCTATTGCAGAACTTTGCCTCAGTGACGATGTATGAGCAGATCACCCTCATTTTGAATGTTGAAGATCAGAACAACAAAGTGCCCTATTTTGAAGGGAACATCAATAAAGAAAATGGACGTTTGGAAGGCTACGTCCCGGAAAATACCCCGACACCTGTTAATATGCTTACAATGCGTGCTAATGATGATGACAGCTCTCCAGAATTCAGGAAGGTAAGATGACTGATCCTGGTACCAAACTATTTAAAGTGTATAAATAAAAGACATTTTGAGCATGTCATTTTCATATTAGCTTATTCATGAAGACAGGTTAAAAATTATTTTCTTTTATTTGGCCGAATTTTTCTTTTTACTGTGAAAAGAGGTACAACAGAAGACGTATTATATTACACAATTCTTTGATTTCTCTCTTTCCTGGTAGTTTTTGCTTTTGAAATAATTCATGTGCAATTCACTGCTTTTCCCTGACTTACTTTATGAGCATTTGCCAAAACGTGAGGAAAATCTTATATCCCTAACTAAAATCCATGGCAAATTGCCATTTTTCTAAAT
>JBDFRD010083063.1:0-13768 GCA_039654405.1 Bullina lineata
TTAAGGTTTTTTTTTTTTTTTTTTTTTTTTTTTTTTTTTTTTTTTTTTTTTTTTTTAGTATAAATAAATAAATGTGACAGAATGTACAGAATGAATAACCTTGGAATAATGTCATTTTTTTTTTAATGTAGAGTGTAGTTTCAATAAAGAAAGTTACTCGTGACATCATCTGACTTCAGCGTTGTGTCAGCGCTAGAAAACGTATATGAGATTATTTGTCCAGAGTGGCTAGGCTAATGTTGTTTTCAAGTATGTCTTTATTATAGGTAAACTTAAAGTAGAAAATGAATTTAAAAAAAAAGAAATTGTATGTGGATTTGACAAGATATGTAAAATTTAAAAGAAAAATAAGTTATTGGCATCAACATGCTTTTGATGTGAGTAAGGACTTTTCCCCTCTCTAGTAATTACTTTAGTCTGCTAGTCTGCTTGGTCCTAGTGATTTTTTTAAAATAATAAAATAATTCTTTTTTTTATTTCACTTTCACTGATGAAAAAGATACCCGCACAAATGTATTTTTTTATTTCTGCTAAATGTACACCAAAAACAAAACAACAAAAAAAACTAACAAAAGAAAACTTATTTTGAAAGTTACGAGATTTTTTTATCTTCAAATTTCAAATGGGAATCACAAGATAATTGACCGACTATAAGTCAAATGTGAAAGTTCCATCATACTGTCACTCCTGCCAAACTTACTGAGAGATGAAAATGCATGGTTGGCCATGAAATAAAGATGAAAGCATAAGAAAAAGTGGGCTCAAAATTATGTACAGCAGCTGTAAATTAAAAAAGAAAACAATTTTTAACTGGATTTGAATTTATTTATAATGATTACATAGCTTGATATTTTTTTATTATTTGTAAAAACTGCTCTTAACAGCTGTGGTTTGAAGGTAGACTTTGCTTCACAAAATTTTTACCAGCTCAACATGCCAGAAAATTGACCTATTATGTTCAGTTAAAATTTTTAATGTAAAAATGCTTGAAAGTTCAGTTTTTAAACTGCTTCTAGGGACTGTTTTGAAATGAAATTCGCATATTCAGTTACATTATTTGAATATATACTTTGTCCCCAGTGGAACAGTTTGTATTTTATTTGTATTTAAATGATAAAACAGTGGATGTCTTTATACGCTTACCCCTTCTCAACATTTTTATCTTGTTTCTTCTCTTACGCATCTTTTAGTTGTCATCATGTTTGAGAAATCCATCCCATTATATACATTTATTATGCAAATATTTTCCTCCCTGTTTTGCTTTGCGTCCTTTAACTGGGGACAGGGTAACCCAATATGTTACAAATAAGATTTCCAAATACACACAGTGACTCTCATGTCTTTGTCCATCTCTTTCACTTCTGTTTGTAAAGAGGAGAAGCATGTCATGCAGTTGTTTTTTTTCTCATGTTTTACATTACCTGTAAAAAAAAATATATATACATTATCTGTACATATCTTAAAGTCGACTGACAAAAGGCATCTGCAATAGCCATACATTGAACAACATTATCCATTATATCATTTTTCTCTTGTAGGTTTCTAAATTTCATCCCTCTTTATTGTCAGCGTAAAAATACAATGGAGAAACTTGTTCTTATGAAGGGACGGCCTTGATTTACATTAAATATGCTTGAATATAAAGTTCTGCAACAGCTGTACATTGAACAGCAAAATCCATTACATGTTTTTTTTCTGTGAAAGGTCTTGCAGTTTCAGCCCTCATATGCATAGAAAGTGTTTCAATAACAAAAACCCTGTCCAGAGAGATAATGGCCTTGATCAACACTAACTATGCTTGAGTATTGGCAGGATAACACTGAATGCATGTCACATTCCTGTGTATCAACGTTCATTTTACATCTTGCTTCTGTTTCTTCGAATGCTCACTTTGGATTATATTGCTTTTGGGAGTTAGCAATGTGGCATAAAATCCAGTTTCTTCTGTAGCAAAAGCCTATGACTCGAAGTGTCATGTACTATCTATTTAATTCAGTAGGACAGTAACAAATTCTGGATTGTGGCTTTTGGGCTGTAAAATCCAGTCAATCTCATAAAATAGTAATACATTCTGGATTGTGTTTATGGGGTGTAAAATCCAGTCAATCTCGTAAAATAGTAACAAATTCTGGATTATGTGGCTTATGGGGTCTAAAATTCAGTTCGTTGTATAACAAATGCTTCCCTTACAATGTTTTTTTGTGTATTTAGTTGGTCTAGCTTTTCATAAAATTAATGCATGACAGAGAGGTATTCTTGAGTTGTGTGTATAAAACATTATATCATGCATGTTAGAAAAAAAAACTGTGAAATGCTAACATTGTTTCTTCAGTGTGCTAAAAGATTCTGATTTTTTTAAAATCTAATAAAACTGAATTCTATTTCAACAAGGAAATTGAAAATGATTGTGTAATATTATATTTTATTATTGTATGAGTATGCTAAACTTTAAAAAATGGCTAAAAAATTTAACAAGAAAACAACTTTATAATAAATTATATAATTCTGGCAAACAGATGTTTTTATGGAAAGGAGAAAAGTGGCCCCACTTTTCAATTTGGCAGGAGCAGCAAAATGTAAACAGTTTCAAGGCCTACTTTTGACTGTTCCAGTAGTTGTTTTTTTAAACATTACTTTGTGTGAAGTCCATTATTTGGGAATGCGATTGCTCTGTGGTACATGACAACAAATTAAAATCACATATAATAATAATTCTACCAGCTGGTTCCTGCTTTTTCTTTCGAGTTGTTTCGAATAAGCATTTTGAGATTCACTGCATTTTCTTCTACTTCTACACGGTTGTAAATTTTATGGGTTACCAGTTCTGGTGTCGGGTACAATTCAAGAGGAGACTATTAAAAGAATTAAAAATAATTTGAATAAGATTTTATCTTTTTATTCCCCCAGCTAATCCTTGAACGGCCTAAAGAAATTCATGCTTTGTATCAGTGGAACAAAGCACTTTACGATCATTCTTCAATACATGTATTCAAGTGACTGAGCTTAAATATTAATCACTAAAATTATAAAATCAATTGAGAAGGTGAGCTCTATATGATACAATCATGGACACCCGTTCTATGACCGGAAAAAAAAGGGTTTGACCCTGGATGAATACACATGCAAGCTTTTAGTGGAACCATTTTTATTTCGTTCGTGTGGCATGTTCTGCAGATCACTGACTACAGGTCTGAGAAATCCATTGATGACCGCCATTCTTCTCAGTCTGCTCATCTCCAACTATGAAGAAACACTGCCTGTCCTCGTTCTGCATGTTGAAGAGGACCAATCAGATGGTAGACTAGGCCCTGGATACGAACATTAGGGTTACAGAAGTTTGTGTTGTGATATGAGTTTTCATTCGTGTTGTGAAGTACTGAAATCGTATAGTTTTTAATTTTTTAATAGGGGTTGAAAAATCAGAAGTCAAAACATTGCAACCAACAAAGTGAACTGATGGTACTGGTACTGTTTATTTTCTTCATAGCACACAATCACATTCACAGCTACAGCACTTTATTTTTGAAGGGCTCACTGTCAACATCACAAAATAAATCCTTGAAGAAGAAAAAAATACTAAAATTTCATTGAATAAATCACATATATATATACTGCTGTAAAAACGTTTGCTGAATTAATTGCTACTTCCTCATACTAGATTAGTACATAAATTGCATAGATTGTCTGAGGTACATGGGTTACTTTATTCTGGTCTAATGAGAAATGATGGTACAGCTAAACTAGATGTTACTTTAGATGTTACTTGCAAAGTTCAAGATGACATAACAGTAAAACAAATCGTCACAACCACTTTGTTTAAGGCCCATGTGGCGAAACCAAAATTTTTCATAATATGGTTATTTGAAGAAAAGGTAAAAGTTATTTTCTGTATAAAATGAAATATACTTGTACATGTATATGAAATCTAAAAATACAGTAATACTAAAATATAATGTACAACTGCAGTAGATGTATTTTCATTAAGTTCCTCGGAGCATTTTTTTTCCTTTATGCTAGAAACTTTTGAAGCATCTGATTCACAAATTACACTTTTCATGGCGATTTTATGGGAGCTTGAAATAATTATACTGTTAATGCATCTCAGTAATCCAATTACTTAGAGTTAAAATAAGATATATTTTTACAAAAAGCCGTCCCCTCAGCAATATTGGACCAGAACAAATTGGACTGAAAAACCAACATTGGATGAACAATAATCTGGTGTCAAATTGAAGAGTCATCCATCATTCACAGAAGTACATTATCTCACAAATCATTAAAAAAAAAACAGGAGAGAAAAAAATCTTGCGCTTACAATAAGACAAATGTGAAGCAGATTTCATTTTCAAATTAACAAAAAACACTAAGCATTATTCATAATCAACTTTTGATTTGCAACATAAAATAATACAAAAACAAATTACAAAAGCTATCTCCAAACATTTTGGATAAAATCATTCTCCAAATATTTGGGCAGGCAGGCAGAATGCAAGACACAAATGATACCAAACTGGTTCTGTATATTATTGCACATCATTAAATAATCAGACATTACGATTCCAAGACATTTGCTAAATCTTAATATGTCTGTGCTCGTGATCATTGTCATCACAGAGTAAGAGAAGTTTGTAAGTAAAATCAATACATGTTCTATACATGTGTACATAGCTTCACGTGCATTGTGCATGCAAATGCTTCTTCTCGTGCAAGTGTGAGCAACTGCTAGTCAGTTTGAAAAGGTTTCATATGCCAAATTTTTAATACACGCACCACATTCACCTGATTTTGATGGAGTACCTGTGAAAAGCTTTAGTAAATTCACATCAACTGATCAACATTCATTGATAATTATTTAGACGGTTTATGCCTGGTGTTGGCGACTTTGGATTTTGTTATACGACTCAAAAGCATTATAACATACAAATGTTACACATATCTAACAGACTATACATACGTATAATCGTTCATCAAGTGTTAAAAATTACAGGAATGCAACACATTTAGGCTGTTATAATACTTAAGGTTTTTTTTATACATGACATAGACTCTAATAATAGTCTTCCTTCAAGTATCTACGAGACCTCTTATCCACAGAACTGTCTTCCATCTGTTAACGACACTTAAAACAGTCAAGGACCCAATGACTTGACAACATTTGAAAGAGCTGTGCTTCAACTGGGTTCTCTAAATAGTTGAGCTCTGACTGGACCCAAATTATGTCAAAGGTTTACTTGACATCTGTCATAATAAAAGAAACAGTGATTTGAAAAAAAAACCCAACCTAAACAGGTAAAGAACATTGCATGCAGTTTGACAAATTGAGTTACTCTTTCACATAAACATACTGATCAATGTTAAAAAAAACAAAGACATTACATTCTGCACAAAAATTATACTCCAACCTGAGATGGACAGGTTACTGCTGCAATACATAGTAAAATTATATTTTTAAATCAAAGTCATCAAATAAAGTTGGGGTGGAGTTTTATCGAGCTGATTGAAAAACTATACGGTTAGAATTTTTTTCTAAAATGCCATCACCGGTGGTGCAAATTACATTACTCTTTGGTTCACTTGGCCAAGGACGATAATGGTCTCCTGATCACGAGTCCCTATTTCTTCTCATCTGCATTGGTGTTACATGCTAACTGATGGATGTTTACGTGACACAGCAAAAGTTAAGATGATGACATTTCATGAGAGCAAATTCCAAAGACATCAATACATGTACAAACATAGAATCTGCTTTCACTCATCATTGCAGCATTTTACTTCACAAGCAACACTTAATAAGTGTCTTTATTCCAGAATATTATATCACAATCAATACTACAGTGGTCTCTGCCTAGACCACTGTGCTATCACATGTCTCAGAAGAGAGAAGAAAAGTTCCTTCAAGGTCAATGAGGCCCATAGAGCCGGAGCTTATCCCGGTTTCGATAACATGAAGCGGAACAGATGTCGCAACACAAAGAAGGGGCAGATCTCACTCAGTAGGCGAGGCTCTTTCACTTTCACTGTCTTCATCAATTATTATAATAATTTATCTATCCTCTTTATTTTCTGTATCAATGATCATAAAAATTGCTCTATCATTTTCAGAACCCATTACGAGCTGCACTTGTGAACATTGGTTTGTTTTATTATGACAACAACTGATGTGTAGTAGCTATGCAGTTAGCGTTCCATAGACACTTGGTCCAAATGCATCTGCACCAGATCAGAAAAGATTTTGATTTTGATTTCTGGCCTTTAGGCAACTAGATGACACCAAAACAAAAACTACCTGGCAGACCTACGCCTTTTAGAACTCAAAGAAAATGTAGCAGCAGTAAATCCAGTCCGCAAATGCCAAAGCATTCAGCTCATAAGCATCACTTTCTTTAGTCGGAGTTTGGATTCTATATGTTGATTTGAAACTACATGCTGATTTAAGAATGAACTAAGAAAGATCATAACAACTGCAAAGTGGAATAGTGAATATTCTTTCACAAGTTCATACTGCATTCATTCTTCTGAGTACCTATAAGGCTTACTTCCTTATCCATGGAGCTGTAAACAAGCAGGGTTTTCCCTTTTGGACTGAACATAATCCAAATAAAATCATTTTTTTTTTCTCTAGAGATAATTGAATTTGTTTTTTTAATATTTTCATAATATGAGAGATATTTATGCTCCACTGTATTTTAGCCTAAAATTTTTAAAAAAATTGTTTCTGCTTTTGTCTCTTTCTTTGGTTTTGTTTTCTTTTTTTCTTTTTTATTAGTAAGTACATAATGCTTTAAAAGTAGTCCCGTTATCATATACTTTTCACTTTGAAAAAATCCTGACTATACCTTTTAAGTGTACACGTATTTCATTTAATCTGTTTCGGCATACTTCAACATATGAGCAATTTCGAACAAACCTAATATCAATATAAACATATATATATTATTATATTATATTCATACTGGTTATCTCTCACACCTGGTTAACACCAGTTAGTTGTAAAATGGATCAAATGGTGTCAAATTAAAGCTTATGGCTGGTTTCACATACTGGTTGCTGTGGTCCTTCCAACACATACCGACACTATCGATTAAATAAATTGCGTAGGACAAGAAAAATAATGTGAAAAGTCCTGCTTTACCCTTTGTCTTAAAAAAAAAAAAAATTCAGTTTAAATTTTTCTGCCTTTTTTGTTACCTTATAGTTAAGCTTTAGTTGCACAATGTGACACAATCCTGGCTGACAAAAGGATCTTTGACAGAAATATAAACACCATCCTTTTCGTACAGAGACAAAGTCTAACAGGAAATGTTACAACTTCTAGTATTAGTTTACATGTCTTCTCCTTGGGAAGCTGCTTAGTGGCTTAAAATTGTTTTGTATAGATCATGGCGGTGGTGGTGTGGCGGTGGGTAAAATGGGCTGAGGGATACAGAATGCTTTCAATGTTGTTTTCACTGCTGATGTAACATTGAGCAGTCATCAGGAAACACCCTCATTTCTATTACATCTTCTCCTCGTTCCATATTTTGCGTCCAAAGAAAATTTTTCTTTACTTACGAATTTTTCAAAATGCCCTAAATCAGGAGTGCTGGAACAAAACAATGAAATGTACAGCACTTGCTAGGAATGTAGACTAGATGAATGCTGCACAGCTAAAAATTCAGTGTGGAACTCAAAATTAAAAATATTATTTTTTATATAATCAACAACAGAAATGACAACATAATTATACAAGTGTGTTACTTCTCCAGAATTTAGAGTGGTTTGAATGTGAATTCAACAATCGAGTAAGTAGCAATGTTAAGCTTTTTCATGGGGAAATATTAATCACCCAGTTCAATCTGTATTGATTTACTGAGAGTTACGCTAAAGTGAGGTCACTCTAACTTAACTCTTTCCCTATGTAATTAAAATTCAGTTTTTTGTTAATTAATCCAAGGGGCATAATTATCTGTTTCGGTTGGGTCACAAAAGTGTCAATTATTTGGCTTAATTTCTTCCATATAAGTATATTGTGTTATACGTCAAATTGTTGGAAATTAGATAAGGAATACAGATATATCTAGATCGATACCTCTTATATATCTATGTACTATGAGAATCAGAAGAAAGCTTCTAGATTTTAGTTCAGAATCAGAAGACAAAATACATTCTACGTCTTGATCAATCTTTTGAATGATCAGCCTTTGGGCTTCTACAGCTGAAATGTGTGTTTTATTGTATGGGAGGAGCATTGCCTAATAACCCTGGGTCTATAACGAAAGTCATGTTGCTATACAGATGTAAACAACTACAAAAATCGCTTGATAATATTTTCAACAATTATTCAACTGAAAATGTGGAAATTCCCGTTCAGTGGTATCTATTTTTAAAACAGGGAATGATCGTTTCCAAAGAAAAGAGAAATTATTAACGATATGAAATGAAATATAAGAGTTATAGACCGTCGCACTGTGCAGCTATATAGTCTACAGAAATTGGGATGATGCACTCTGCAACGAGACATAGGGAAAGAGTTACAACTTCATCTTTTGTAATTAAAAGTTTTTTCTTTTTAAAATAAAAATGCATTTACATGAACATTAAAAAAACAAAACAAACCTTTTTACTTGTCTTGAAAAAAAAAGCTATGTGTATGACTTATCTTTCACTGAAACAATTTGATTCATTCTAATTAGCACCTTATTTTGAAAAATATGCATTACAATTACAGATGGCATATCATGTAAATATCTGTGTGATGCAGCAGCTACCAAGTCAATACCACTTCAAATTCGAGCTGTTACTGCATAACTTGCTTCAGCATGGAATGAATAGCAGCTTGCAGCCCTTGAGCCAACTGTGAAGACGTGTAGGGTTTGTTTAAAGGTGGCACGTGGATGAAGGCAGTGTTGTTACGGCTTATGTGCAGGGAGGTGAAGTAAGAAAAATCGCAGAGGTACCTGAAACAATATAAGTATTAAAATATACAAGAAAAAAAATTTAATCATTTGATAAAAATGAAACGTAAAGATTGGTCTAACAGTAAACTTTGGAAAATAATAATCTATTCAAATTTGCATTATTTGCTTTATCCATCTACAGGGTCACTTAACCAAAACTGTTTCATAGCACACTTTCTTTCATGAAATTTGACTCATTGTGCCTTAGTGTACTTCCAGATCAATTCTACACTAGCTATCATTCCAGTTTCATGAGACTTCAAAGCCACATCAACACTCTTCACAACATACTAAAATCAACGAACAGGAAGGTGGATTTGTAAGGTACAAAACAGAACAACAGAAAGCAATTCTTTTTAATATCTCATGTTCAAGAATGAGGCATGGCACATTCTAAGAATGCAAATCACTCACTGAAAGAGAAAATTCTTTGACTGAATTTCTCACAGTTGTTGTTGGCACAGAAATGAGTACGTGATATAACGAGATGTTATTGTAAGTAGACTTGTATGTCTACAGATATAATACTTCAGATGTTATGCACTTCACTGTTCACAAATTCTTAATTTGCTTTGCATAATACATATAGTCATCAACTTCATCGACTTTCAAAAAGCATTTGACAGTGTGAACCGAAGTGTACTGTGGAAATTGATGTGCCATTACGGAATCCCAGAGAAAATAGTCAATAATTTGACAAAACTGACAAAACGTTTTAATTGTTTTCTACTCTCATAAAATTGTCTTAAAAATCAATCCAGAAGAACAATACATAAAATTAATGCCATCCTACCTTCCAGCATCAAAAGACACTACAGCCTTCACTTCCAGACCGGAGGAGTTGATGTGCTCACTCACTAATGACATATTGATGCCGGAGCATATAACTTTGTCACAGCTCTCGTCCACACACATCTTAGTAGGAGGTGTCAAACCATCAACATCATCCCTGTCGTAGCCATCATTGTGAGCTTGCTGCTCTAGTGTGAGCTCTTCAGCCACCCCTGACACTCCCACATGTACCATGAGCTAGAAAAAATTGAGACGATAAAAGAATAGATCTATATGTTCTTGTTGTAAACAATTAAATTAGAAAAGTAAAAGAAAAGCTCCTTGAGGCCATGAGGCCGATAGAGCCGGAGCTTATTCTAGTTTCAGTAGCATGAAGTGGAACTGATGATTTCTACATCATCTCCTAGACAGGACACTAGTCTGTTGTAAAATTAGAATAGATGTATGCAATTTTTTTATGTTCTTCAGAGACAAATAGAGTAATGATATCAGTACAGTCTTTGGAGGAGTAAAACTACAAGTATCAAATATAATATCTAATATTGTTGATAACAGAATCTTCTTTTCAAAAACATTGAGCTGATTTTTAAGATGATTTTTGTCATACAAAAATATTTAATAAAACAGAATAAATAGTAGATAGTGTGAGACAAGTAAGATTTTTTTAAATTAAAATTTTGCACAATAAAATCTTTGCTCTTATGTTTGACCAGCCTCTGCACTAAATTTGTAACATTCTAACCAAACCTAACATACATTTCCAGAATCAATCATTTCCATGTCTACAGTTCCAATAGAATTAAATGAGAAATCCCAGTTAAATGAACCTAATTTTGTTTCAGTACATGAATACATTGCATGTATACATGTAAATAGAAATTCTTCAAAGCAACAGCCTACTAATCCAACACACAACTACCTTCTAAAATTGACATCATCATCATCACGACTGTGATGCAAAACCCAGACACAAACTCAATCAGCCTATAAATTAATTTTAAGTTTAAGATTTATAAAAGAGGATATTTCAATTTCTCATACAAAGGCAAGAATAACAAAAATGCATTTTTTTCATCTCTGCTCCCCCCCAATAAGATGTAGTTGAACCTCTTGGCTCCACATTCATACAACAATTTTGAAAAGAGACATAATGCCATCAATTAAAAAAACAAAAACAACAAATACAGAGTCAAATACAAAGTAGGAGTCAAATTTACATAAAACCTCAACCATTTTTTAAAATAAATCGTGGCTCCTAAGGAGTCTACGGCATGAATGAAGGGAGCTCAATGAAATCATCAAGAAAGCTACTTATCTCACACCTGCAAAATGAGGTAACCTCAGTACTCACCAAAGGTTTATGCTTTTCCCACAGCTCACGTAAAACTTTCTTGACGTGCTCATACACAACAGCAATCTCATAGATGACCAAATTTACACCTTCAAGGTTGAGACCAATTTTCTCCAGTTCCTGGACAGCAACCCAGCTTGCATTGATACCATGGCTTCCAAACGGTCCAAATCCTAGAATAAAAATGGACGTTAAAAACCTTGGGCAAAAATTTCACTATTTTCATGGATATTTTTTTTTGCAAGTGGCTATTCTCTGCCGTCATGTCGGTCAATAGATCGATGGCTATTCTACGGCACTGTAAAACTTTTGTGAAAGAATAAAAGAGAATTAATGTGGAATATGTTTGTGTGTGTGTATTCTATTTGATGGTATAATTGTAAACTTTCAAGGGTCAAGCCATATGCACACATCCAAAGACGGAAGCAGGGGGACAAGAAGCAGTAAAAATACATTTACATCAACAATAAAAAGGTCAGTTTTACGGTGCCGGAGAATAGCCAACGATCTATTGACCAGCACAACACCGGAGAATAGCCACTTGCTTTTTTTTTTGGTGATATTATCACAGATGTAACCATTGATGTTTCTTGCTTTAAAACTCCAAATTTGCAGATGCATGGAGGAACTTTGTTCATGAACTCATAAAACTTTAGGGGACATTGACATTGTTGAATGATAGCAGGGCAGTTTCCACATGTTAGAGATATCATTCTGAAAATCTGTGTTTCAGGAGAATATATCTAGATTTTTATTGATAAAAGGGCACACATTGATTAATTTTTAAAGAAGCAGGGCAGTTAATATTTTTAATAGATGAAGTTTTTGAGCCCAACAATGCGTTTGATTTACAATTTGCCAGAGGAAATAACGGAAAGACACATCAGTAAATTAAGGGAGGGCCCTTAATTTTTAGAATAAATAATTCTGATTTGCGACAGTTCCATAGTAAAAAAGTAAGTAAAGTTCCTTCACAGCCAATGAGGCCAATAGAGCTGAAGCTTATCCTGTTTTCGGTAGCGTGAAGTGGAACAGATGATTTTTACATCATCTCCTAGACAGGATGCTAGTCTGTCGTCGTAGGCTTACTTCCCCAGCAGAATATGCTGGAACCCAATTCGCACCTGAGTGGGGAGAGGAAAAACAGTGTAAAGTGTCTTTCCCAAGGACACAACACAGACACCTCCCGAATTCGAACCCTAGACCCTTGGATTAGGAGTACAATGCTCTGACCATTCGGCCACCGTGCCACCACGACAGTTCCATACCAAAAATCATAATGGGAAATCTATTGAAGCTGGAACTGAAGACAGACCAGCGTCCTGTTCTGCTTCAGCTTCATGCTACCGAAACAGGGATAATTCCAGCTCTATTGGCCTCATGAGCCTTGAAGGAACTTTAGGCTATTTCTAATTTGATTTTTGTCATGAGTCATCATCACATCTCATATCTAAAAATCTAGAATATCCACATCATCATCACAACTTTCAACGCTCACTTCTCGCTAACACTAACAATGCTCAGTTCTTGATTCAGATAGATCTATACATTTTGTTCCTAACGCTTACTTTACTGTGAAATACCTGTGACAACAACAGTTCCTTTCGCTTTGGATGGTGGCATAATTTTGATAGGTTCTGTTCACTGTTGAGTTTGAGGACGGAAGAAAGCCTATAGATCTAGAATCTAGGTAGAATACACCTACATACCATGTAGGCTAGATCTATAGGAAAACGTAAACCACGAACAGCAACTCTGAAAAAAAATCCAACAAAAACCAATACCGGAAATGTGCTTTGGGCGTTTTGGCCAAAAGCGAGCGGTCAAAAGTTGGGCCAAAAGCGAGCGCTCAAAAGTTGGGCCGAAAATGAAACGCACAGAGCTTCAGTAGGCCTTCCGATCTTACACTTCTACGGCCACGATATTGCCGGGATAAAGCATTTTCTTGCATACCACAGAAACTGAGCGCGTCTCTGTGGACTCTGATATGTGTGTGTGTGTGTGTGTGTGTGTGTGTGTGTGTGTGTGTGTGTGTGTGTGTGGGTGTGTGTGTGTTTTGTGTGTGTGTGTGTGTGTGTGTGTGTGTGTGTGTGTGTTTTACTGTCGTTCTTTCTTCCTGCTATTTTCTGCAAATCTGATGCAATTGGAGCCTGCTTCCTTTCTCCTCACCCTGCTCTGAAATAGACAAATACATAAGTAAATAAATAGAATGTCATTAACAATATTAAATCGACAGGAACAAGATATGGGAAGTTCTGGAAATATAATAGCCGGAATGGATACTTTCTCAACAACTCCAGGTTCATTTACATTCATACGCAAATAAATTGTTGAGGTAGCTGCACGAAAAATGTCAAGTGCTGAATTACCTCTGTTCGTCTTGTACGTTGATAAAATTTACCAACTTCAAGAACTGACACTTTAGAGTAGATCTAATCCTGATTTTATTTTCATAACAACCTGACTAAAGACAAACAACATCCCCACAGACATGCAGCAGTCCATTGAAGGCAGATGTCATGTCAGAAGGGCGCAAATCCCAGATGATATGGACATTGCTATTATCAAACGTTCACATAATAATTCTATAAGTAAAGGGTATCTTGAAGTTGGGCCTGCAGCAGAATCATAAAATTCAGAAAACAACACACAACCATGCAGCTTTTTAATAACTCACCTGAGACCACAT
>JBDFRD010083174.1:0-13766 GCA_039654405.1 Bullina lineata
TGGCCATCCAAGCTGACTTTATCGCTTGAGACTGTTGTGCCAATGATGTCCAGTGCAAAATTGACAGACATTGAGTCTACTGTCTTCCTTGTTCCGAGTAAACTCTGACCTGCCACAGATATGAAGAGCCCCTGAAAATAGATAAAAATGCAGAACAATAAGACGAAAAAACATTTGACATAATCTTATGGCATTTTTTTCTCTTACTTCTCAAATTCATGAATAGGGTGATTCAAAATGATTTATTCGGGATGAACTGGACATTTACACTCTGCCCCTACCAAACAAAAGGACATTTAAATGTAGAGTTTCATTCTTCTTAATAAGTATTGGAAGAATCCAGCTACAGATTGGATCTGGTGGTAAAAAGAAGTCATGTACTGTACATCTATTTAATGAAACACAATCAGGACAGTTTTGTTATCAAGTTACATGATATGAAAAAACAAGTGAGACAAATGAAACACACCCTGCAATATTACAGATTATATGTTGAACGCCCTTTCATTTGATGTATTGTTTGTTATTGTACCTGTCTTGGGGACGGACTTATATCCAGTTCATGCTAAATGAATACTTTTTAATCACCCTGTATAAAAGTTCATGAAGCTTCAATACTTGAAAGACCCTAGATGAGGCTTAACCTGATTAACTAGCATGAAACAGAATTGATGCCATAATACATTGTACATTGTATCACAATCCTGACAGAGCACTAGTTTGACATAGGTTTACTTCCCTGGTAGAATGTACTGGTCCCCAATTTGCACGACCATGTGAAGAGGAAAAATGCATGTCATGTTATTACTTTTCCTCAAGAACACAACATAAGATACCATCAGGATTTGAGCCCAAAACCCTCAAATCACCAGTCTCTATACTCTAACCATTCACTCACCACATGAATCATTTATGTGCACAGATGACAAAATGTATGAAATGAGTTGGTGGTTCTTTTTCACATTTTTTATTAGGGAGGTTTTCCGAACGCGGTGGCATTGCAAGAATTCAAGGGTTAGGGGGTAAGGGTTAGTGATAGGGTAAGGGTTAGGGGTAGGGGTAAGGATTAGTGGTAAGGGTTAGGGTTAGGGGTAAGGGTTAGTTATAGGGTAAGGGTTAGGGTTAGGGGAAAGGCCCCACTTTTTTATCCTACCCCACCAAAGAAAGCCCTCTTTAGTTACTACCCCACCAAAGAAAGCCCTCTTTAGTTACTTGGGGTATGAGACCGCGTTCGGAAATCCTTCCTTTTATTAACATACAAAGTAGGCAGGGAGGCATAATTAAGCAGTAGCAGAGTGAATCAGCACTCGATTTTATCTGAATGATGAGCAGATGTTATTTTTTGTTCCTCTCATTCTCAAGCTAAGTTTGCTTTCACAACTACACTGGGTCCAGATTTAGATCTAGATCTACGTGAGGGATTTTCTGAAAATGACGGCACAAAACACAACCAACATTCAAGACTCACAAATTTCTAGGCTGTCACTAGCCCCACTATCACTCCCTCATTGATGAAGAAGTGAGAAGTGAGAACTTCAAGCTAAGTAGAGAAGTATTCTAGAGTTGTCTATCTTGAAGCTAACATAAACATAGACTCTTATTTGGCTTGTTGTAATATAAACTTATTGTAGTTGCTTGCTATTGCTATTACTGCTACTAATGCAAGTGTTACTTCCAAAGAGAGTGGAAAGTCTAATCGAATACAAAAAGCGCCGGCTTTTGATTTTACTCTGTATCCCAGGGTAAAAGGCCTAAAACAAAGGTGAAATAATTTTGACAACAAATTCTATATTTATCTGGCAATATTGTAAACAATGAATGGTGGTAGGTGTACAGAGGGAAATTTTAAACAAGTTAGATCCAACATTGTGCAGGAACTTTATGCTTATTACTTAATTTAGAATCTAATTCTTCATGTATTATTTACTTTTGAATCAAATGATTAATGTTATAATAATTAAATTAAAAAGAAAGATTACGTTGACCGAAACTCGAATGTGTACGTTGGAACTTCATGACTCCATGTGATGATGTCATGTTTTATATCAGTTCCTCCCAATGAAAACCTAAGACTTGATTTTAGATCCAGGATTTTTATATTATTCAACAGTCAGACTTTGACCACGGAAGGCAACCGAACACCTGCTGAGAAGACGAATTCATGATTCATAATATTGAGCAAACACACACAATGACAAGGTACAAACTACAGTTACTGGCGTCGCCTTGAAGTCTGCTGCCATCTTCCCCAGCGAGTCAGAGACGGACCCCCGCCCCCCTTCTCTCTCTCTCTCACATACTCATTCTCTCTCTTGCTGTCTCTCTCTCCCATTACATAACACACACGTAGAGCAGTGATGTTACTCTCTCAGATTGCGCAATCTTTGTCTCTGGTACCTATCACGACTCATATTATAATATGTGATCTCTAGACTTCTCCTTCTATATTATCTAGAATCTAGTCCTTTCCTGCTCACAATAGTAGGCTATAACTGAAGATGACAACTTATTTTATACGTTTTTGTATAGCCACGCTGATGAGAAACTTTGAAAGTTCTGTTAAAGGGAATTATAATATGATTCAGCATTCTCGTCGCAAGATTTGACTTTCTTTTCTATTTAGCCATCGCGTTATTTCATTACAGAACTGTTATTTTCAGCAAAAGTGAAAAAGGGAAAATTCAGGAATTGCTTTTATCTTTTTCATTTCACCACGAGTTTGAATTGGCCCTTTTAAAATTAAATTAATTAACAGATGTCATGGCTGAAAGTTAGAGCACTGGACTCCTAATCCAAGGGTCCAGGGTTCGAATCCAAGAGGTGACCGTGTTGTGTCCTTAGAATAGGTACTTTACACCACTTTTCCTGTTCCCACCCAGGTGGGAATTGGATACTGTACTCGCGTGTCTACTGCGAAGTAAAGCCACATCTTTCCCAACAGATGAAATAAAAATCATTTGTTCTGCTTTACTCTTTTGAAACTGGGATAATTTTCGTCTCTATGGGCCTCATAAACCCTGGAAGTATAATATTAAGCTGCACATTGATATTATCATTCCAATAATGAGGGTTTTGTAATGCTGAGGCTAACAATTTTCTTTCTTTTTTTTTTCTCCAGATGAATTAATTGTCATTTCTGTTTTAGTGAGAGTAATTAACTCTACAAAGAATGGACCCAAAGGTAGATGTCCTGTTCTGCAGGAGAGCTCTATCTAGACGACGAAGGCAGTCTGGTCAGAGTGTCAGAGATGAAACCCAAACATCTGCACTTCATGGATGGGTTGAAAACTCTTTTACAGAGTCAAAACAGAAGGCAAGATTTTAAATAAATTTTTTTCTTTTTGGAATTAAAATTGAATTATAAATTAAAATAACAGCATAACATTTTTTTCATAGAATACTTAGACAAGCTAAATAAAAATGAGTTTTTTTTAATAATGTAGAACTGATTATTGTTTCGAGTTTGGTGAAATTAGTTAAATTTCTATTCTGCTTTCTTTAAAAGTGTTCAGTTTTAGACTTCCTTTAGTTAATAAGAATGTTTTCGTTTTAAGAATAGCTATTTACAGGGGTCTCCGCCTAAGAACCCACCCCTTGGGAGACATGATGACCGTGTTCTTAGCTGGTGTTGGGCTCTTAGGCGGATTTCAAAGAAAAGCGATGTTTTCAACTGAACGACACAAATCAGACTGGGGGACTAAATAAATGGTCACTAACAAATTAATGGAGCTCATTAGGGTTAGAGAGATTGGCTTATAACTTAACTTTTAAACACCAATCAAAATCATACTTATTCCCTGCCAGACTATACCTGTGTGCAGTACGCAAAACAATGCAAGATGCTGGTGGCTCCTCTCCATAAAATCTAACTCAAAGACCCATCTTGGTTCTCATCCCTTGCTGAGATGCTGCTTTAAATAAGTACATCAAAACAAAGAGAAGTATTTCATCGTGATATGTGAAGTACGGGTGGCTGGGTAGGGGTGGGACTGGGTTGCGGGGTCATATGATGTCGAGACTATGGGGAGGGGGGATGTTGAAGGTGTTGGTCGGAGAATAGGGGCGGGACACAACAACAAAGTGTAGATCTAGCCAATTATGACTAGTCTAAGATGCATGTAGGGGATAGAGCTGGATGAGCACGCTTTGAGTGATGAGAGCGGATAGGCCAAACGCATCAATGCATACAGGACAAGGGCAACAAAATGGGAGGGGGGCAGAGAGAACAGGGCTTTGCTATCTACCACGGCTACGGCCTAGCCCTAGAACAAAAGCGGGACGGCTGACAGTCAGTGTTTCTTGCGGTTTAGGTGACAGCTGCTTAAAAAAGAAAAATCAAATGAGTAAGATTAGTAAGATGGCGATTCTTAGACAGATTTTGTTGTTGAAAGTGGGCTCTTGTATTACGCTGATAAATTGAATAGAAAAAAATCCCTTTCTCAAGCATGACGGGCTCTTAGGCGGAGACCACTGTAGTAGTTATATGCTTCTATATTTCCTTTTTATTGAAAACCCCAACAATTTGTGTTCATTTGTTACATGAAAACTTAAAGGCGCTTACTGGGAACAGATATTTAAAATAAATGTTAATATTCTCAATGTTCTTTGTTGCAAACAGAAACTGTGAAGGCAACTGTAGGAGTGAAGATAAAGTTCTTTTTAACACTGCCCATTATTTTATTCTGCAGAGCACGAAGACCAGGAATTATAATCGTACAGAAGATGCAGGAGATTCATTGAATGACAGTGATCTTATCTTAGCAGATATTGATGTTGAAACAGTTGTGAAAAACGCTGTCCCCCAACATTGTTCTCCAAAAGCAAAGAAAATGTGTCAGAATTCAGTTTTCAGTGATTTGAAGAATGGAGATGAAAAAGATCAAAGAAGACATTCTAATAAATCCTCCATGGAGCAAAATGAAAAGACTTTGGAATGTCAGAATGGTGTTGACACATCTTTATCAAAGTTTACACATGAAAAAACAAAAGAGAAAAGCTTTGACGGATGCAATGATTTTTGTGATGAACTTGACTTGTTTGAAGATTTTGAACCCGGTCAAATGTCTCCTTCGCATACGTCAGGCACTTCATCAGATTTTAAATTACCATGCAGTGAAAGCACAAATTATTCTGTAAGTCATTCCAACCAGTTTTCAGGCTCTAGTATTCAGACGGAAGACTTAAGTCATAATTACAGAAGGATGAATGCCAGTTTAGACTCAGAATTGCCAATATCAGCTAATCTAGAGTCTGATATATTTTCACCAAAGGGACCTGAAACTGCCCACCATAGTTCGTTGAAGAATAGGTTAAAGCAGAGATTACAGCAGAACAATGCTACAACAACTCCTAAAGTTATCATTGAGGAAAAGCTAAGAAGTGCTGCTGTGCAGCAGGCTCAAGTTGATGCCTCCCAGATCAGGAAAGAGGGCACAAAAGTTGACATTGGTCCCTTCTATGGTTTGCCCACCAAAGTGAAAGAGCTTTTTGAAGCAAAAAGGGGTATTTCCAAATTATATGGTAAGCTATAGTTTTGTATGACTCTGTAATAATTAGTATTGACCAAACGTTTGCGCCTTAAATTATACTTTTGAAAAATACAAGCAGTTGTACATTTATATATCACACAAAAAAGTCTTTGCATTTTTTTATTATGGTATTAAATACTTGATGAAATATTTGCTAAATAGTTTATAAATTTTCCCTAGCATGTCTAAGGATTCTTTTAAATAATCATTCATTACCTAAAAATAGAATTTAAGTGTCTTCAGTGCTTTTCGTTTTTTAAACCTGTCAATGCCTTTGGAGAAAAAGAAACAAAGAAATATTGAGATCCTGTGTATAGTTAGAAAGTTTCCAGAATGATATTTTATACTCTTTCCGATCCTGTGTTAATTTTCCTCCATAGACTGGCAGGATGAGTGCCTCAGTCTTCCAGCTGTCAAGGAGCACAAAAACCTCATTTTTACTCTTCCAACAAGTGGAGGCAAGACTCTAGTGGCTGAGATTCTGGTCATGAGGGAATTACTGTGCTACCACAGAGATGCACTGCTTGTCTTGCCTTTTGTATCCATTGTACAGGAGAAGGTTAGTCAAAGAATGAGGACTTAAACTGCTCCTTTGCATGGGTTATTTAAGAACAGACTCTAACTTGAGCTAAATGTAAAACCCCATTACATTTTTCCTACCCATGTTACTTAAAAGTTGTATTTGTCATAATGTATTCACCAGTACCAGATTTGACACATTGAATCTCAGTTTTCTACCAATTGTGTAAACCCATGAAAACATGATATTCTTCCACATTTTACATATCCACATTATGCAATTTATTTTTATAAAACATGTAAATTATTTTATAATTTGTATATATAAACACAAAAAGACATTAGCTGGTTGTTTGTTGTTGTTGTTTTTTTTATAGATAAGAGATAGTTACAAGCTGAAATAATTTGAGAAAAAAAATCTAATAAAATGATTTTCAGTAATAGATTTCTTACAGGCTTAGTAATTGAAATTATTTCTATGTCTTATAGGTCAGGACAATATCAGAATTTGCAACTGAACTTGAGTTCTTGGTTGAAGAATATGCAGGCAGTAGAGGGCGCTTTCCACCAATCAAGAGGAGAACAAAAAAGTCACTGTACATAGCTACCATTGAAAAGGCTCATTCACTCATCAACAGTCTGTTGGAGACAGAGCGATTAGGAAACTTAGGTCTTGTTGTTGTTGATGAGGTAATTGTATTAGTTTATTCAAATAGTCATACTTTATTGTTTATCCATTTTTCATATATTGTTCTCTTTATGGACCGATATGGATTTCACTGAAGTGCTGGGCACACTATTGAATTATGTGGGTTACAAAGAATATTTCAGCACTACTTTCATAACTTCAGTTCCTCTTTTATGTATGTCAAACTCAGATATAACAGATATAACCGGTAGCTTTTCCCTGTTATAAGCGAGTACTGTTATATTCCATTATCAAGGGAAACTATCAGTAGGCTACTATTGCACCCTCAGTTTACTATATATGAACACACCAGTCCCAGTCAGCGAGCTTTAAAACCGCAGCCTGGCCTAGCAATCACAGTCACACTCGTCCCTCTCAACTGTCACTCACGGCTCTCAGTAATCTGTCACTGTGTGTAACCGGTGACAGTAGTGTAATGCCACGAGAGAGGCATCTGCTTATCTTAGTGAATGGGTGTTTAAAAGTTTGTGTTTAGGCAAACGACCGTACAGACTGACGAAACGCCTTGGTTGAGACAAATTTCACGGATCGAATGCTACTTCACAGGCAGCTGGATCCCTGTTATATCCAAGTCAGTGCAAACTGAACCCTGTTATAGCCCAGGTTCCTCTTACTGACACTTATAGAGAAAAAAACGGGGATTTGATTTATCACTGTTATATCCAAGTTAACAGAGGCCGTTATAAATGGACTAGACTGTAGTGTTACTTGGTCCTTTCAAATTCCTTGTTACTTTGTAACTGATTGTTTTCGCCTAAAGCTAGATAACTTCTCAATCAAGTGTTATTATTCAGTCTTTCTTAAGCTTGTCTTTGAAGTACACCAAGATTGCTTCAAACCTCCTATTACATTCTGTTGATTTATTATTTTACTTTTTTTTTCTGTTTTCCTTTTTTCAGCTGCACATGCTAGGGGAAGGAGGTTCAAGGGGAGCTGCACTTGAGGCTACTTTGCTCAAGATTCTACATGCCCAAAGTAAGAAATTTTAGCAACAAAAATCTTTCAAACGTATTTTCAAAATTAGTCACTGTCCATTATTCATAAAGTGCACAAGGAAACCTCTTTCATTCTTTGTCTGCTTTGATGTATGACTCATCTGCCTTTAAGTTAACATGTTTTACTTTTAAACTTTTAAAGAATTTTCTTTCCACATGTATGTTGCATGTTTTTATTAAAAGAGACATTCATGATTAAACTACTTTTTCCAAAGCGGAAACTCAGATCATTGGGATGAGTGCAACACTGAACAATCTTGGGGATTTGAAGGAATTTCTGCATGCAAATCTCTATCACAACGACTTCAGACCAGTAAGAAAAAGATAATTATTGCATTTAACGTAGAACAGTTGAGAATGCCATACATAAATGGGAAGATAAAACTGTTTGCCAACAATTATTAAGAGCACTTGTTTGAAGTGCAGTTGCAATTTTTGCAGACTGATTACATGGAAATTAATTTACATATATAATTAATGATCAAATTGGTGGATTTATACAAATCCTTGACGTTTGATGAAATACTCTATATGTCTCTGAAAGTTTTAAAGCTTGATTTTGCAGTAGGCATAAGCACTGAGTATATAATGATTATTAGATAAAGGTTAGTATGTATGATCACAAAATACTTTTGACTTTGATTTGGTTTGTTTTCTTCATTTTTTAAAGTAAAGTGTTGCAGTTAGATAGTTGTATGCCCTTATTTCAAAGTAGTACTGCAATGTCAATGATAACCTCTTTCTGTCCCAAAGGTATCTTTAGAAGAGTATGTGAAAATAGAAGACAATATTTACAAAGTGAACTCCAAGGCACTGTGTGAAGAGGATCAGCTTGAGCACAGTCGAGTAGTAATGTTCCCTGTAAGTCATCTTGGTAATCACTGGTTTATTTCTTGTCTTGTCACTGATTGTTGTTGTCAGGTCTGATATCTCTGATTTTTGTCAGTGTTTCACTTATTCTTCTGCCAGTCTTGTCATTAGCTCATTTAAACTTTGAACAGCCAATTATTGGTCATTTTATACGGTACCAAAAACTAAAGGATTGGTGCAAGTTTCAAATATGGTAATATTACACTTCCCATGATGTGTTTACAGTCTTCATTGAATGGGATGTGTTAAGAAGCCATAGAATCAAAAATATTGTGCAATGTTCATAACTTCATGATCACTCTGATCTATAGAGATTCTGATGTATGTGCTAAGCATCCAAGCAGCTGAAAGACACATGCCGAAATACTGAGCACACCACTATTGTAGCATCAAAAGTAATTACACCTCTATATGTTCCATCATCTCACATACTTTGCGCTGATTATGACAAGACTTTTCAACAAGTCATTGTTTTTAAATTCTTTAGATATTTTTATACACTATAACAACTGGTCAGTTATATTTACTTGTTGATCCTCATTACACAGTATTCAGCCAATACCTTGAAGCAGGATCCAGATCATATTCTTGGGTTGGTGTCAGAGGTCATACCTCACAATTCTTGCCTGGTCTTCTGCCCTACTAAGAAAAACTGTGAAAACCTGGCATATTTGCTCAGTCAGCTTATCCGGAAATATCAAAGGTACATTTATTGTTTTCTTATGTTTTGTATTGTAAAAAGATTTCCTCTTCAACCTCATTATTGATTCAAATGTACATTACTGAGGTAGAGAATTTAAACAATTTTCTGTTCAAACTTTTGATAACAGGGGAATCTTTAGGTGCTGAACAACAATGGATGCAGTATAAACATAGAAAAGAATGCAGTTACTGAGACATTGTAGTAACATAATATGGATTATATCAGTACTTTATATTTTGTATTTTTTTTTTGACTTATTAATATGTATTTTTTAGTACTTATTTTATTTATTTATTATATTTTGCACCCTCTGCCATGTAGCAACATGATCTTTCCAAAAGAAGATTCCATTATGTAAAAATATAACTCAAGATACGAAGCAGTTGTCATAGGTTTTGTTAATTATTTTGAGAAGTAAACATTCTCTATACTAACCCTAATCTTACTCTTTGATAAAAAATGTTTTGAACAGAAAAATAGTTTCTGCCATATTTGTTTCATGCAGATTTAAAATATAATTTTTACATTTTAAATAATGCTTTAAACAAACGAATTCAGAGATTTACTATTGTATCATTTAAACCAAGTGATTTTCTGATAAATACAAATTTAATTTGTCATAGAAATAAACGAAAGGAAAGAAAAGATTTGTCTAATCTATTTTTTCTGTAATGCAGAATTTGTGTCCAGGCTCGTTGTTTAATGAAAATTCCAAGTAACATTTCCTTTTTTCTTTAAAAAGACAATTGTCTGAGGTGAAGCGTAAGGAGCGTAAGCAACTATTGACAGAGCTGCATCAAGATGGGAATGGCAAGATCTGTCCAGTGTTGGAGTATACAATTCACTTTGGTATTGCGTACCATCACAGTGGCCTTACCATGGATGAGAGGCAACTCATTGAAGATGCTTATTCCAACGGCACTCTTTGCCTTCTTACCTGCACATCTACTTTAGCAGCTGGGGTGAACCTACCTGCTAAAAGGTACATTTATTATATAATTTTCATGATTTTCAAGCATTTCCATTTGAAAATGTGTGTTTTATAGCATGCATGAACATTTATATGATTGTTCATTTTATTACCCACAAATGTATAGTTACTGTTTTCATTCATGTATGGGCGATTCTTCAAACAGTATTGAGGTTTATTTTTCTATTGAAAGGGCCAAAGGAAATGGGTTTGACAGGAGCTCAATAGTGAACCCTAATAAAAATAAAAATAGTATAAAGACAATATTAACTGCTCTAGCTTGAAATCCATCATGCTCAAAAACATCTAATAAGTGGTTGTGTAGAAAAAAATATATCTTAGTCATTTGATTATTAAAATTGCGGAAGACTACACATGGTACAGAGCCATTTTTCATAAATTCACTTCATAAACTGATTTTAAACATGTGAGTAACGGTAATATAATAGTATTAAATATACTGCACTTGACAGTAAGACAAAACTGCCTTTATGAATAATAATGGGTAAACTAGTACCTAATTTATTGTAGTATCAGTCGACAGTAAGCATTGTGAGAACTCAGACAAGATAAGTCAAATATTTCCAAAAATGTTTGTACTTGAAAGACAGTGAATTTTCCAACACTCTGTTTAATTTTTTAAGCATAGGTTGCTTATGGTGATTTTCTAAGAACATGTTAGTTGTTGAGAAAAAATTGTTGAACTAATTCATAGATTCTAAAAAAATAGTACCTTCAGTGCATGACAAAGGGCTTTTTTTTTTTTGTAGGAATAGTGTTGAAGTTATAATCAGTTAATTTAAAAGAAAAAATTATTCAAGCTAAAGGCTAGTCTTTGCCAGACGAATATGGTTATATTAACTTTTTTCATGATTGGATTTAGGGTGATCTTGCGCAGTCCTTATGTTGGTTTGAGCTTCATCAAGTACAGTCAATACAAGCAGATGACTGGAAGAGCAGGAAGGGCTGGGATTGACTCCTCAGGAGAAAGCATTCTTTTGACCAAGAAAGAAGACCGAATGAAAGTGAGTATTCTTACAATGTTTCCTTACTTTCCCATGGGTACAGTTTTTCTTTGTTTTGTGTGCTTTTTTTTAATGAGGTTAGGAACATGAAACACTATCTTGAAACAGAAATGTTTATATAAGAATATATTATGTCTGTTCAGAATAGTTGTAAAATAGTTGTAGGACTGAGATTTGATAAACGTTGACTGGTGATGAAAGAAATAATAGTGTGGCATATTTTTATAGAAACTTGCTCAGTACAAAGCAGGCACAATTCATGCTAATTAATTCTTTAGATTTGTTTAAGTTGGAGACGGTATGCTTCCATTAAAGAAATGCATATCTATTTGCCAGGTGAAGGGACTACTGTCAGGGCCCAAAGATTATTGCCACAGCAGCCTTATGTATGATGATGGGAAAGGCATTCGGTCAATGTTGCTCTCCGCTATTGGTCTGAAGGTTTGTTTAATACATTTTGATCAGAATTGTCTGATTCTGTCGGTTACATTTTTACTTCTGTCTGTGGTCATTTTATTTGCTGTTTTTATTTTTATGGAAACTATATGTGCTTATAATATTACTGGATTAGAAGTCTAAATTATATGTTTCAACAATTTCTTCAAAATTCATATTTCTGTAAGATGTCAAAAGGTACATGTATTTAAACTTGTTATTGTACCTAGCACTATAGATATGCACATATCTGAAAGTCTAATTAACACATCTTGATTCTTAGCTTTTATAGAAGCATATGGATGCTACATACATCTTTTTTTCGACAGATTGTAACCTCCGATGCCTCTGCCCATGAGTTTATGAGGAAGTCTCTACTAAGTATTCAAGCACGAGTCTTAGAAGTGGACATATCACTGGTTACGAAGGACTCTCTTCACTATTTGATGGATCATCAGCTCATCTGGCAGAGAGAAGGATACTCAGCAGAAGCAGAACAAGAAGGAAAGAGTATGGTGCTAGATGTCACAAATTTGGGAAAAGCGGTGTTTAAAGGTGATACATTTGAATACTTTTCATTGTTCTTTGATGATATTCCTAATAAAGCAACATGTATTGTCTTTTTCTAGAAGTATGAAAATTAAAATTGACTACTATTATGGCAAAATATAGATCTATGTGTTCAAAAAGTTTCTATTTTATTTTAAAAAGTTAAAAATTTTCAGTTATTAAGAGAATGATCAAATATATTTTATTTGGTAAATGTTTTCTTCAAACAATGTTGACAAACATAATATTAGTAACATTGGATGCTCAACAAAAATCCACCACTGCTGGATGTTTTTGCAACTATATCATATTGTCATGGTCAAGAGAAATTGGTGTTGCATTTTGTTTGGTTCCTATACAGAAATGCATTTTGACTGAAAAATGATTGTTTAAACAAATTTTCAGGTTCAGTGGACCATCAGTATAGCAGTCAACTGTATTCAGATTTGAAATTAGCTGAGCAGTCTCTTGTTCTTGTTACCCATCTCCATCTTCTCTATCTTGTCACTCCATATGATGTTGCCTCGTCAATTACACCTGACTGGCAAGTCTATTATAAGCAGGTCAGTTACTCCAATATTTAGGTAATGATTTTACGAATGCTTATTTACATTTAAAAGCAAATATTTTTCAGTATCATGAAGGTTGCTACAAATACAAATAGCTTATCATTCATAACATTTTAAAAATCAATGTATACTGTTTTAGGCTTAGAACTAACTTTTTGTGAAAAAGTCAAATAAAAAGTATCAAAATTACATGAGATAAGTGGAAGGTAATTTAAACCTCATTGAGTGAAACTTTCTTCTTTATGTCATTTTGAACTTCATATTGAATATCAGTAAGGATGTTTTGTCACGATATGAATTGTATACAATCAGAATTTCATTAGTAGTTTTAATGCAAGTCTGCAAAATTATTGTGACTATAAAGGTCTTTGATTTTGAATTAATTCATCAATAATACCATTACTGAAGTGAAATGAAATTCTATTGTTTGGGGATCTTACAGCATAAACTTGTATTGCAAGTATTGACCTGGTTGACATATGTCTTGTTTTTGGTTAAAGATGCAATGTATATTTTCACAACATGATGCAATAATTGAGGATATTTTTTTCTTTGAAGTATTGTAAGTTATCTGAGGACGAGCTGAAAGTTGCCTCTGTAGTTGGTGTTCGAGAGGGGTTTCTGAGCAGAAAATCATCTGGCATGTCGTCAAAACAGGTAAATACAGGGATAACAACATTCTAGTGGAAGGAGAGTTTAATATTCATTATAACCAAAGCTTCAGTGAACAGTGAAAATTCATTCTTGTGCATGCACTTTATTGTGATAATATTACAAAAATAACAAAATCAAAGTTGGATACTAGACCAGATTTTAGGTTTGAGTTATGGCCAAGGTAGTAAAGAAATGTTAGTGCAGTAGAAGTAATTCTGATTTTTTTTTTTTTTTTTTTTT
>JBDFRD010083285.1:0-21522 GCA_039654405.1 Bullina lineata
GGGCACGGCACAGTGTTTAAGAACTGGTCTTAATGTTCATTGTCTGGTTTGATTATCTGCAAACATTATGACATTTCTAAGAAAAAAAAATTGCTATTCTTATCATTTTCCATCTGTCAATTTCATTTTCAAAGCTGCATGATTTTCTCAGCATACATGGGCAAACATTCTTTCACAAAGTTATTATTATTATTTTTTTTTTAAGAGGATGCTTTTGAAGATAAGTTTTGAAACTTTCCAAAAGTTCATTTTAGGGGTTTTAAAAAGGCTACAAGTTAAAGCATAACTTTATTGCCTGAAAATGTTTGGTCTTGTAAAGAAAAATTTATTTTCAAAACAACATGAGATTAAAGGAAATATTAATGAAGTCCAGTTGAATCCTCATGTGATTTTTGGAATCGAGCATTGTTGTTCTGAGTGCTAGAAAAAAAAAAGAATATTTGATATATTTTGTTGAGAAAATAGAAGCAATCAGTGTTGGCTTTTCCTTCTTGCTGTATTTCTTTTATTTTCCCTTTGACTGTTTCTTCATGAATTTGATGTATTAGACGTGGACCAACATGGTAATAGGTGTTGTTTTTACTCTTTGTTCGGTTTGGATTTCTTCATTCCATAAGCTGGAAAACATTTGCTAACAAGAGGGGAAAGAAGTGGTCGCTTTCTTCATTTTCACAGCCATGCTTTGTTGTAGATTTGTTTCTATTGTGACTCTAGAGTTATCAAGAATGGGTTTGATGGTCAATCGGCAGACAGCGTCCTGTTTACCCATATTTTTATCTATCTCTGTTTTTCTCAATTCTTGACCGGTTGTGTCAAGGCTAACAACTGCCTGCTGTTTCTTGAGCATGCATGCCATTTCTCAGTGGAATGATCAGTTTATATTTTATATTTCTTCCTTCCTAAACAAACTTGCTTCCGTCACTGATAGAGCGCTTCATTGTATGTGTATCTTGTCTCATTGCACTGACCGTCTTTGCCACAGCATTTAAGGAGCTGGTTAACTATTTGTTATTGGTCACTCTTGACTCTCTCTAATCCCTGTTGTCCATCTCTGTCTTCCACATTCTCTCTGGCTCACTCTTTGTCATCTCCTGGCTGCTTATTCCCACTCCTTCTTATCTGTACCACTTCCTTACATTCTTTTCAAAAGTTGAACAGCACACTGTAAAGTAAGCAAATGTTTGTAATGTTGAGTAACATACAGTGACCAAGAAAAAAAAAAGTAGTAATGAAAGGAAAAAAATATTTGAATGACAGTTGTAAATAATTAAGCACACTGATTGTTTCTTGGTCTGGTCTGGTCCCTCTTCCACTTTCAATGATTCAAGTAGTGGGGAAAAAAGGTAATCAGAAAAAATATTACTTTGACGAACTGCTTTCATTGGGACTAAGAAGAAGATTGTTAAAATGATCTTTGAGAAAGAAGAAGATTGTTGAAATGATCTTTGAGAAAGAAGAAGATTGTTGAAATGATCTTTGAGGAAGAAGAAGATTGTTGAAATGATCTTTGAGAAAGAAGAAGATTGTTGAAATGATCTTTGAGAAAGAAGATTGTTGAAATGATCTTTGAGAGTTTGCACTTGCCATTCATTGAACTGCTAAGTTTTTGTATCTGATACACCATGCATGGGTGCCAGGGTCCACTGCCAATGCTTCTTTCTCATAACATGGGTGGGGCATACTATGTTAGTAGAATTAGTATTGTTACACTAGTTCACAATTGCTCATTATGCAAGACAAAATTGTTAAGAAATTAGTCTAGGAAAAATTATTGAATCAATATTGCGAGCCACTCTAAAAAAGCTAAGTTTGATGGAATGAGTGTTACTAAATTTGTCCACCAAAATATGAAGCATAAGAGGAAGCTCACTGAAAGTCAAAAAACTTTGTTAGGAATTATTTAAGGAACAGAACAAGACCACCTGGAGTCAATGAATTCAAAGGAGAAAAAAATAAACAAATGTTCCTGTGTCTCCCTGGTTGCTGTTAATAGAAAGCACTTGAATATCTCTAAAAACGGTAGGAACATTACTTTTTTTTTAAATCAGTGATGTACGGGGTCTCAATTTTTATTATTTTAGCTGAAAGGGCTATAGAATTACAAGTTTTAAGAGCGATTTTCTTTGGATGCTGCCCGTTGACTTGCAAACTGCTGTGTGGTTCTTCAGTTTGGAAGGAAAACAAACCCTGGCATTCATGTTATGGTCTTGTCTCGTTTGCCAAACTGCTTTGATCATTGACTGAAGGAAGGGAATGACTGGCCAAGAAACCTTGAAGGAGCTTGATGTTACTGACTACTTTTAGAACATTTATAAACACAGTATCATGCATTTTATGGGGGAAGCAGTTCAAGCATTTAAAAACAGATTGTTCATACTCTACTGCTATGTCAGATCAATATGCCAGGCTCCTAGCAAAGGGTTTAGAAGCAAAAAGAAAGCTGTTTAAGAATACCATTCAAGCATACATTTTTTGAGAAAAAGAAAGCGGACATAATGATCCTCCTCGCTTGTGTGCAGATCACTCCTCCGTTCAAGCCTCAGGTGACCTCTGACACGGACACTCGCTACTTTGACGAGGTCTTCACTGGGGAGGCGGTGAATGTGACCCCACCGGTCATGGAGATGCACCACCAGCCGCTGGTGCCCATTGCAGAAGAGATGGAGACGTTGCCGTACTTTGAGCAATTCTCGTACCATGGCAGCCGTGGCAGTCTGGCCAGCAATCGCATGAGCTTTGAGACCTCGTGGAATTTATGAAAAGGCCTTACATCTACAGCTGACCTGTAGTGTGGGACAGGGATGGTGGGCGCTAGGAACCGTGTTCATGAAAGTGGGAAAGAGAATTTTTTTTTTTTTAAATTGAATCCCTTGCCCCTTTCCTCAAGGCGTGTTGTTTTGTGGTTCCCAACAGTATAGGTGTTGAATGTTGTACTAAGTTTGAAGTGCGCTGTTCTGATCAACTGATCCAGTGGGGGAAAATGAGTGGTGTTGAGCTTTCAGGGAGAATGATGACACAATTCTCGTATTGTTGTATCTGGATCTAATTCATACTGGAAGTCTACTACTTATATAAGTGTCGACTTTTGTCCGTGAGACAGAATTTTTGACTTTCTGTGTTCATGAAACGGTCAGCTTATTTGTTTCTTGTAGTGTTGTTTTTCAGTAGTGTTCATTTTGTCTTGTATTTGTTTTGTCAGCAATATCAAAATAGTTTTGCCATTTGGATTTTCAGCTTTTATTTTATGATTTTTAATGCATTTTCGTTATTAATGGAAGCTTTCACATTACTTAAAAGCGATACTTTCCTGTTGACATAGCTAAAAATAGTATAAAGTGAAGTTGCTACTTAAGATACATTTTAATATTTTGATGACTTGTGTAGAAAACATGTAGCATTGTGGATTTCAGTGAGGTGTAGTGATTGTATTTTCATTTCCTCTTTGGCCCTCTTTAATACAGCACCTTTTATGTGTCGTGTGCACTATAACATTTCTTTCTGAATTTGTCTTTCCTTTCCTTTTTATTTTTGTTTGATTACATTCAGTGATGATTTTAACCGAGTTTTACTTTGTCAACTTTTTAAGAACAACAAAATAATTATTTATTATTTTTCACATTCTGTAGAAGTGAGAGAGCATTGAATTACTTTCAGATTGATATTTTCATAAATATTTTGAAATGCAAAAATATCAAGGAATTTTTCTTATGTTCTCAACCTTTTTTTTTTTCCGTTTCTTCAGAAGTTTGCAATGAATTTGATACAAACCATGAAATGAAAGCGTATCCAATTTTATAACTTTTATTTGTTTCTAATTTGATTCTGATTAAGCAGATGAAATGTAAAGAAATTATGCAAATTGAAGTCTCAAAATTTTTTTGTCACACATAGGTTGTCATGTGAAAAAATAATCGTCGTTTTCTTTTTAAAGTTAATTTTAGTAAAATAAAACAAAACATTGAATTCAGCGAGAGATAGTAGCTAAACTAGACAGAAAATGTATCTGAAAGGTTTTCTGAGCACTGTTGCACATACAAAGAGAAATAATGATGTAGTGATTTCTGTTAAAGATTTTCAGTCAAAAATAAGTATTTTTTAAAAGCTAGATGTTTTTGTTTTTTTTCCCCAAATAATGATATTCTGAAAGGCAAATGTTGTTCTTTGCTACACTGAAGATACCAGGACTTGACAGATCCATTTCATCCTTTTAAAAATTTCATCAACCGTCACAATAAAGTAAACTCTAAGACACCTGTAGCGTGGATTTGAATAAGAAGATCATAATTTTTGTATGTGGTAAAGTTTCTTTTACTTTTAATAACAGGGGAAAACATAAATGCTATTCAGAAATGTACTTTTATATCCTGGTGGTCTTCCATTGAGACTTCTGTATATACATTTTGTTTCGTCTATTTTGTGATAAAATGTGTGATATTATAAAATGTGAACTAGAAACGGAAAAGGTTCGGATGCTTAATGAATTTTATTGCACTTTCCTTCATTTTTGGCTTTTAGTGTATTATAGCGTATATCATAGTACCAATTGAAAGATATTTGCAAGTTATTATTCATTATATCCATTTATGAAGCTAGGCTGAGATTTTATATCAATTTTTTTTTTCTAAATTGTATAATGAATTATATATTCTCAGGGAAAGGTTTTTCTACGTTTGAAGGAGATTTTTGTTTAAAAAAGTTAAGTAATTTAGGAATGAGGACAATGAGAGAAGTAGAAAAGTAGATTAAGACATTTGTATATATTGTATCATATAACAACTTTTGACTTTTCCCTTTTTATAAACGTTTCAAATTGATTGTACTTTTATCATATTGGCCTAGTGTTAATCTTTGCTTTTGTATCAATGATAGTATTTACAAACATGTCACAGTTTGATGAAATGCACAGGTGCTAACTTTTTTCTTTAGTTTATTCAGAAAGTTGCAACCTTTCAGATTTTGTTTTATTATTTTATTTTTAAAAAAACATTTTTTTTTGTAGATTTAAGTCTCAACTTTTGTGTCCGAAAAGGGCAATGCTATTGTGTTCAAAGTTGGTGTTCAGCTTGCAATATTTTACAGTCAGTTGATCTTTTGCGCATTTCAGTAACTTTTATGACTATTATTAAAGCCAGACAGCTAAGCATTTATTGAGTCAAAAATGTATCACTCATGTATGCTTGTGTCACATTTTATTCAAGTAAATCTTTGCTTACTCTGAATTTGGACCTCAGAACAACAACGACGGTGATAACATTTCTACTGACATTTTACCCGTGTGCCATTTTGTCTTGCTTAACGAAAACATTTGAGATTATCGTACCCTTGACACTTTCTTCTTCGCAAAGCAGTGTGGAAAATACCTGTCCTCATAATTCATGACTTCATGAAGGTTTTGGAATTGTCAGTCAGTCAGATTCCAGTGAATGGTCATGGAAGCTGTGATTTTTATTCAGTGCCACTTCCAGACTGGGAGATCATTTGGGCATGTTTCCGTGATCAAGCATGATGACAAAAAAAGCTTGTTATTTCTGCTTTTGAAATACTTATGGGTGGAGAGTGCATGGCTTGAAGCATTGCCAAGGAGAAGATTGACGAAACAGATTGCTTTTTTCTAATCTTCCATTTTATACTTTGGCAAGTATGGAAACATAATTGTAAGAATGTAGAGAAATGTATGCCTCAAATTTCATTGGCGATAAAGAATTTTAAGTGCATTCCTTTTCTTTTGTGCTTTACAAATGTCTGTTTTTTGGACGACAGAGAAATGTTGGTGTTGGTAAGGGAATATGACCTTAACAGATAAATATAAGGATAGCACTCTTGTCGAAATAGGAAGTTTGTCAGCTAATGATTCCTTTGTTGTCTAATATCTATTTAATATTTTATGTAGTTAACAATGTTGTATGGATATAAATTGTATGCATCATTTTTTATTAATAAATAAGTTATCCCTTCTATTTAACAAAGAAAATAAGAGTGTAATTATTGCATTTTATGGATTTGACCTTATATAACACCTTAATTTTGACAGAAATAGGATTCTCAGGTTTTTTGAATGAACTATACACAACTCCTAGTGTCCCTCCAGTCACATGTGCTGTTGTGAAAGTTACCTCTCGTGTCTCACTGTCTGAAATTGTAAACTGCACCCAGATAATTCCACTGGGCTATTGTGAAATGAGGGTTGCTGTGTATCATTTCGGATTATATAATTTCATTGGGTAAAATAAGGGTTGCTGTTTGTCATTTCGAATTATATGATTTCAACGGGCAGTGCATTTTGTGCAACCCTTGAAACACAGCTAGGATTTGCATTCCCCCAACCTTATAGCTCTCACTGTGTGCTTCACCACCCCACATACTGACCACTATGTCTTGTAGATTCCCCCACCCTGGAAACCAGACGTGGAGAGTGAGTGGGACACTAAGTACATCCCTCCTGAGTTTGCTGCAGAGTCCCTGCATATGACCCCTGGCTCCCACGTCCTGGCCAGCCGGCTGGACCCCATCGCTGAAGATGGCCAGCTGCCTTACTTTGAGCAGTTCTCCTATCAAGGCAGTCGAAACAGTTACGGCCACAGTTACCTGAGTACTTCGGCTGTGCACGGCCCCAATGAAATGTTCTGAGGAGACTCTGGTACATTATTCTTGTTGTTATTGTTGGTGGAAAAGGGGATGGGTTGGGGTGGGGAGTATTTATTATTCTTGGAAGGCGACACTTGTAATAATGCTGACGAATTTATCTTGTCAGCTTCATAATGATGATACTGATGTAATTTGCGTCCATCTACTAACATTCTGTGTATAGATAATAAATCTCAGATTTTAGTTTTGACAGAAATTTTGAATGTAGTGTTAACTTGCTTGTTTTGCCCCCATTTTTCCAGTTAAGGAGATGATCTCCATGATAACACAAATGTTTTCAAATCTCACAGTTGTTTTCTTTGCTTTTGTTTCTCTACTTCTTTCTGACTCGTGTTGTAAAAAGCCTACCATAATTTAATGCAAGATAAACTTCAGCTTCATGGAAAGTAAAGAATACAGTAATGCAATCTTCTCTGAGACCATTCTTTTCTGACAAGTACTTGAACAGTCACTCTGGAATGTAACTAATAAGAAAGCTGCAACAACAACAAAATACACAAAAGTAGCTTTGTCGTCACGATGATGTAGGTAGGGATCTTGTTCAAAACATTTGTTGTGGAAATGAAATAAGAAATTGAGTTTAAGATGCTAGGACTTTGCAAGCAAACAGTCGTGTCCTGAAGGTAGGAACTCCTCTGTCTTATGCAGGTACAGTAGTTTGTGCAATAAGGAGGCTATAATTCCATCTGTGATTAAAATGCTGTATAAAGCAAGTCTGGAAAAAAAATGTTTCTGTTTTGAGATAATGAAAGGGATTTTTCATGCAGGAAGATCACATTTTTTTTATGGAATTCTTTTCTTTTTTTTTAGGTCTACCTTTTCTCATATTTTCATTGAAGACATCCGTTGCATAGAAGCTCCACCCTAGTTCCATTATGTAAAGTTCAAAGGTACTATTTTTGTGGAATATAGCATGTCTGTCTTTCAGTTTGTTTTTACTTTAGATTTTTAACAAAGGTTTTTTTTTTAAAACACTTTTTGTAAGGAGTTGTTTTTAAAATCTCGTGGGCTTTTTTTATTATTAATATTCTAAATATTCTAAAAAAAACTAAGTTCTGCTACTTCAATCTTGTATAAGACTTGTATAATAGTTTGGGCTAATTTTATTTTAAAAGCTGAAATGGTAGCCTTGAAAGATACTTATACGTACCTTTAAGATGTGAACATTTCATGCTATTTGAGTTTCAGTAAAAAAAAAAAAGGGTAAATGATATGCGGAATCTGATTTACTATAATACATAACTGCCTCTTCCAGCTTTATAAAAAAGAGAATGTCTACCTGAACTAGTGCGGAATTTTGACTGAAACTTCTAGTGACAGATTTTGTATATAATATATATATATTATATAGATCTATATCACCTTTAATAAAAAGGCTGTATTTTGTGTACTTGCTTGTTGTCTCTCAACCTCAGAAATGCCTGGAGAAAAGGAAAGAAAAACAAACCCAAAAAGTATGATTTAAAAGACATCTAAATGAAAAATGTGTGGAAGTATCTATCAGGATCACATTAAAATGAGGCACATTTGATTAAAATTCCATCTCATTCTTTGTGTTTGTTTCTTTAAGAGAGAAAAAGGAAGTAAAAAAAAGGAGTATAATGTTTTTATCGTGGACACTATTACAGCATTTTATGTCTAAACAGATCAAGTCTTAAGAATCTCCTTTAAACATTGGAGATGAGTACATATTAATGTGTGAAAGTTTCAGGTCACAAGTGCTCAAAATCATTCATCTTTGTATTAGTTGTAGTTTTCTTATTGTACTTGTGTTTCTCTTTATTTTGTCATTATTATGGATTGAAACTGTGTGGGCCTACTTTAGAAAGGATAGTAAAGTTCCTTCAAGGCCTGTAGAGCCGAAGCTTATCCCAGTTTCAGTAGCCTGAAGCAGCATGGATGATTTTTAAATCATCTCCTAGACTGGATACTAGTCTGTCATCGATTTGCATACCCAACAGAATATGCCGGTACCCAGTTCACTTCTGAATGCGGAGAAGAAAAAATAATGTAAAGTGTTTTTCCCAAGGACACACCATGGTCATTGTCCAGATTAAACAAAAACTTTTGTATGTCAAACGTTTCTAACCATTTGGCCACCATGCCACTTAAAAGGTATAAGGTATGGAAACTAAGAGCTCACATCAACAAATTTCTAGAGAGAAGCTGTTCAGTGTTGTAAGGCAGGCTTGCTGGGCAGATTTTCCTTCATACTACAGAAAAGTTGGAGTTATTTCATGTTGTTGTATAACAGTTGTTGACCTCATTATTTGATTGTTATGTAAAGTTGTTATGCTATTTTCTTGTCAATTGTACACAAATCATTTTGTTTATGTAATATTATGCTTCTGTTGTTAAGTTATTACCATGTTGTGAGTGAACCGCTTTGGAACAGTTTTGAAAAGGACTTTGTGGGTTATTAAAGTAAGGTATTGAGATTGAGAATACTATATATTATTCTGAAGTCACTATAGCATTAAACATGGATCTAAAGCCTCAAAACTCAGTAAACCATAAATTTATTTAAAACATGATATTTGCCAACAATCTCCAAAACATTTCATTGGTTCTTGAGTCTTGGTAAAAACACCTCCGCTCCTGAAGAAACGAGTTATGATGTACTTTCATTTATAATTAGAAGGATTTAAATAAACAAGAAGAATTAGCTCAAATATTTTTTTTTTGCGTTTGTTTTTTTCTTTTTTTTTGAGCTGCTTGTCATCAAGCAATGATTAATTAATTTATATCTGATGTTATTATTCACCAATGGAGATTCATAGTATTATGGTTATATCATATGTGATACCTTATGAGTTCAAGTTACAGAGAATAAGAAGTAGAATGAGATTTATAAGAAATGACAGTGGACAGCATCGTCATTTATGTGAAGAATAATACCATGGTTTTTTTTTTGTATTTATGAAATCAAAAAATACATCGATTTCAAAATCTGTTCATATTTTTTTTCGGTTATTTGTTGTTTTTTTTACAGTTCTTGTTATTCAGAATTATGTTGACCTTATATTCACAACGGAGTACAATTTTTGTTCTTTTTTTTTTTAATGCAAAGCAACAAGATTCTCAGATTGAGTGCATGTCACCCTGGACTGAGAGAGACTAAATTCAGTGGGAACCTTATTACAAATCTAAAAATAAATTGTTTGCTAACTGCCTGGGGATGTATTGCCGTATGTCCCAAGTTAAACTCAAGCAATTGGATCAGATGTTACGATCACAAGTTTAGATTGGTTTTAGCTTGTTAATATCATGGTAAGCGACCTAGGAGTTGGGCGTTTCCAATGACAAACACGTAGCATGTTTGTGCAGACTTTTTCTCTGATGTTGCCAGAGTGAACAGCATGGTTGCTTTGTTAGTTTGCTTACTTTTAAGATTCAGAAAAGGTACAGCTTGAAAGTAATTCATATTACTTGCATATTTCTACTATTGTTGTCTCTTTCAAACGATTGTTCTTATGTTCTAAGTTTGCTTCCTTGAGATATGGCATGTTACAGTTGAAAGTTGACGCACAGAAGAATTGAAGCCGTCTCAGTAGTGTTGAATACTGGGGGAATAAAAAGGCTTGAATAGTACGATGGGAAAGGGTTTGTCTTGACTTATTCTTAATTTATTCATGTGCTCAGTTATAAATTATGTAATGATTTGTGCCAAATTTGAAATTGTTATGCTTTTTTAAATATATTGAACAGAAAAGGTATTTCTCAGCGATAGTGAGTACGTCAAACAATACATGGACATTTGATAGGAAGTATTTGTACTTTGATCAGAATACTTTCTCGAAAAGAAGCACATCAGTTGTAAATAGAGAACTTAGAAAATTTATCTAACTGAAGAAGAGGAATATCTGAAGTTGAATACTAGTTTAAATCTTTAAAATGCCTAGGTTTGACCAGAAACTATATGTATCCTGCATATATAATCCATGTATGTGGAAAAATATTGAAACACTTGACTGCAGATATACTATTATTCAATAGTGATGTCCTGATGTTTTAATGGTGGCATTTATATAAAAAATAGTCGTTATTGTGTGAGATTAAGGAATAAATGTAGAATTTCGATTTCACTTTGTAAAGTTCATTTAATTTTTTTTTTTAAATAGTATTATACATGCTCTAACAATAAAAGTTTGCTACTACTAATAGTAATAATTACTCCTAATTTTCAGGGCAGGCAAATGTGAATCTCTTTTTTTAAACTGTTTACATCTTATGTCGCAAATAAGGAAGTTGTGATGTCAGTGAAGAGTGTGAAGGTAATATAAATGTCACCACAATGATTGTAACAGCAGAGCTTATCAGCACATTGGGCTATTGAGTTTTTGAACAAAGTTCATTTTAATTAATGGACTTTGCAGTTATCAAAGACATTGACTTCAATAACTTTAGGCTTAGGAAATAAATACATATATGATGATAGTGTAAGTCATACTGAAGTACAGAAGGAAGTTCTTCAAGTTGTTGGATAATGTAAATAATATTAAGGCCAATTTTCAGTTTTCAAATGATAGCAATAATACTAATACTGTACATGTTTCTTGTAATAATGGTTGAAAAAAAGGTGTGATGAAAGTGGTTGGAACCTTGTGTTAATGCTCGATATGTTTACAAAAACTGTGGACGTTGTTTACTTCGTGGCATTTTTGCATTGATGAAAGTAAAAAAAAAAAGTAGATCTAATAATAAATTTAAAAAGTGGCATTAGTGCAGTTGTGGAGAATTGATTATGAAGAAAATTGAAAAGGATTTGCTTTTGGTCAATTTTATGTTTTGATTCTTGTAATTTGATTTGACAATGCTCTATAAGGAGGCCTTGGCTTATTTAGGGGTAGTGCACTGGACACGGAGTAAAGAGGCCCTATGATCAAAACTAATAGAACCCAGTTTGATGCCCTGGAGACATTATTTTATTAGCCAGGGTCTTGAAAGGATACATCATGACCTGCTAGATTTTTTTTTTAAATTGTATAAGGCTGAAGCATTTACAATGTATCGATCCCTCGGGGAGATAACTGGGTTTGAATTCACTCTTCTGCGTCCCCTTAGAATAAAAAAACAAAACAAAAAACATGTAATTGGTTATCCATATGGAGCTGCTGATAAAAAATCATTACTTGTCCTATAAAATGTTGCATTAAAGACTGTAAATTGTAAAGAAATAAATGTTAATTAATCATGAGACATAATTGTCCTGTCTGTAACACTACAAATGCATTCTCTGATACATTTAATCAATTTTATGAGTTGATAACATACATTTTTCTTTAAAATTCAGGGGGATTATCATTATTATTCATTGTGTACTGGTATGTTCGTTGCTGTAACTTTTTGAATGCAAGTTTTTGGTTCATTCTATTAAATATTTTTGCAGGAATTTCTGAATAAAAGAACCTTATATACCAGAATAGGCAAAGGTCAAGTTTGAAATGTACAGGGATATTGGTTGATAGATCTCAGAAATTTTCTTTCACTCTTTTTTGTTGTGACACGTAATAAGTCTTGCCCGAAATCCTGTTGCATCATACAGACAGAGTGCTCTCTTTCCTTCATGTGGTTCTTTCATTTTCTTTGTATTTTGGTTTTACTTGTGAAGGAGAGATTTATTCAGGTGACTGCTGTCTTCGATGTATAGATTATTGTGTTTTGTTATTAAGATGCTTTTAAGATCAATTTTTACCACATGTACATGATGTATCTTCTCCCTTTCTTCCCATACCCCATTTCAAGTCATGAATGTTGTGATTCACTCGACCTGTATGTCTGAAAAGACCCTTGAATTTGAAAGGCATAAATTCAGGACATACATTGTATTTTCATTTCATTATTAATTTCTTTAAAGTTGTCGCTTAAGGCTGCTTCACACTGAACAAAGAGGTCAAAGGTTTGAAACTCAGTGGAAGCCCGTTATTAAATACATGATTCTCCATTGTATCTGGACAGGGAAACGGAGTCTAACATCTCCTGAACATAGGCTGTCAATGGAAAATAAAATCTAAACCTGAGCACTCTAAAATCAACAATTTTCTGTGGAGGAGGAGATCCTCAAGGTTTGACTTTGACATGCTTCTGTTACTTTATGCTTTATGTTTTAACAGAAAAATCAGAGCATTTCATACTGTCTGTGCTCCTATTCCTTCACTTTTACTCACCGAGCTGTCCTACATATCATATTCTCTCCCTTACAATTCATAATCACTGCACACATGCCCTCCAAAATAATGTACACACACAGTTCAAAGGAAAGTATATATTTCTACTGTCAGTTCTCACAAAGTCGCCTTAAAAATTGTAACTACCTGTATCAAAGTTGTTATATATTATATGTCGAAAAGAAAAACAAAGTAAGTTGCAGTAGTTTAAAAAAAGGAGAGAAAACATATTTCATAATTCATCAAGTTCTTGCGGAGCTATTTGGTTTGTCCTCTTATTACCATTTGCATGAACAAGGCACTTCATACTTGGTTCATTTTTTTTCTTTCTTCTCAGCCTAATGTGGTTGAGACAAAGACTGCTTGGTTTCATGATAAAATACTGATATAACACTGCTACTGCTAGCATGTAATCAAATTTTGTGTGTGTTAATCTGCACTGTTTTGAAACTTAAAATGTCTTGCATAACTTCAGGAAGCTATTTCCATATGATTGAAAAAGGCACAAAGTATCTGATGCTGGTGTCTGAGTGAAGAGAAAGGGCTTCGACATTCTTTTTTTTTATCCTGTTTCTTTTCATGTGGGAACACCAGATGGCATGGACCACAGAATTTTTGTTACCGTATGCCTATTTACAACTTTTGACTCCAGTCAGAAATATTTTTTCCAGCTATATGTAGTCTTTCCAAGCTTTTGAAAACTAAAAAAAATTATACCTTTTTTCCCTAAGATACAGTGTAATATTTTTAATACTGCGTTGCTCAGTTGACCTTAACAGTAAGGTGAGGTTTTGTTTTCCTTTCAGTATAATTGTGATTTCTTTCATTTGTGCATGACTGTTTTGGTGAAAGTTGTACCAACATTGATTTATATGATAACACACTATTGTACCAAAAAATAAAAAAAATACAGAAAATATCAAATGAAATGCACTCATTTTACACAGCTTTCTTCGTTCTTTTTTCTTAAAACAAAATTGCAGTCATTTTGGTTTTGAGGAAAAATGCTTGTGAACATGCTTGTATGTGTACGCTTGGTCATATTATTATTATTATTATTAAATGTTTGAATACCTTCAGTTGTAATGAATATATTCTTTCAGTCAAGTTTAACAGGACCAAATTTCCACTTTTTCTGTGAAACAAATTTAAATCTTGTACAATTTGTAAATTATACTTTTTGGTTCATTCTTGACAAGGTTGATAGTAAGAAGAAAGAAGTGATAATGATAATGAAAGAAATATACAATGTATGAACAGAGAGAAAACTTGAGGAAATAAAACAAACGAACATGTTTATTATTTTTGTGAAATTTATCAATCCCAAAAAACAAGCAAATGCAAGTAATACAAAATGATTTTAAAATGGAATTGCCCGTAATGATTCATAAAGAACACCTGTATATTAAATGCAATTCAACATTTCCACTCAATTGCATGTACTCATACCTCTGGAACACATCCCATACTTTTTCAGTATGAAGTAAGAATAACAAACATGTTCAATGGAACTGGAATGTGGCTCACACAATAAATACATGTAGTGAAGAGACTTGGATACAAACATACTTCAGTTTTTCATGGCTTTGAGCCAAAAAGAAAAAAAATTAGTGACTAAAAAATTATCACTCCTCACATCATACAAAAGGGAAGTGACAAGCTTAAACCAAGTAGTATACAAAGTAAGCAAAACAAATGCCTGTAAAAAGAGGTCTTGGCACAAAAAAGTCTGATACAATCAGAAATGAAGTAGATGATTTAAAACATTGTTCATCTTACTTCACAGCAGGAAAAGACAGCTGTCACTGCTCGACTTACAACCAAAAGGTTGTGGGTTTAAGTTCAAATCCTGGTTTGGCCTAAGGAAAGACACCACACAGTTTTTCCTCTCCTCACTTTAGTGTGATTTTTCTAACCAGCATTTTCTGCTTGAGAGACAAATTTATGTCTTGTCTAGAAAGTGATTGAGTATCTTCCGTTCCCTTACATGTTTTTGAAACAAACTGGGATGAGTTTCGGCTTTTGGGCCTTGTAGGTCTTAAAGGAACTTTATCTTCATGAAGGAGCAGTGGCATGCCTGTCAATACAACCATCATCAATAATGCATTTTGCAGCAATTCATAATGCATGTACTTCTAGAGTACCACACATTACCATGTTATTTGAAGAAGATAAATATGACTAAAATGCACGGGGTTCATTCGGATGTATCACCATGAATAAATAAAACATTGTCACAGTGAAAATAAGCACTCCTCAGCTGGAAAAGTGAATACATAAAAGCTACTTTTATATTGATGACTATTATAAATCTTTTTTTTTTCTTTTGTAGAATGTGTAGAAAGATATGACTTTCACGTGCCTGATGATTTGCAAGGCAATTGTAATTATCAATAAAGCACTCATAATTTTCACAGTATATCAAATAACTATTGTATCAATGTTAAAAAACCCATAAGCTTTTCATAATACAACTTTCTACTCTGAACAACAAAGATACAACACTTTAGTGACTGTAGTGGTTAACCACAGTGTCCAGGATATTTCACCGGACACAAAGGCCCAGAGGTAGCTGGCTAGATACTAAATCGATACCAGGAAAACAATTTCATACCTAAAACAACATTTTTCACTGGCCAATATCCCCAGAAGAATCACACGACCCCATAAAAAAGCTGACATTGGGTTGATGGGGGTTTCAAATCTGAGGTGAAACTCCAGGTCCTGGATTTTGCATGGCTTTGCTTAAAAAAAAATAATTAAACAATATTCGGTTATCATTAAGATGAAGGCTATGCCAGACTGACAGACATTAACACAAAAGCACAGGAATTCTTGTATCCCAATACAATTCATTTACAGATTATATCAGCAAAACAACCCACTTCTGGACCTCAGAAGAAAGATAGAGAAGAGGAACATCCCAGACAAAGATGGAGAACCTTTGCTACTGCTCTAAGTACTGCTGGGCACAAATGGGTTGATCATGATGACCATAATTCATTTGTACAAGTTATTTTCTTATTGCCTTTATGGTTTATAGACTAGACTGTGTTTTCCCTTCCCAAGGACACTTTCTTCCATCACTGACTCATCGGCGCTAGAGGAAAAATCCACCTAAAGATAAAACAACAGAACGTCTGGATGGAGTGAATAAGACAAAAGAAGGCTTAAAGTATTCTTCAGGAATTCTACATCTTTAATATTCAGTTGTTGTTTATTTAATAATACAATCATTATTTGAATCCTGAAGAAGAATCTGGCCTTTCATAGAAGACTTGTGAAAATTAGGACCTCTGGTTAGCCTTTTAATGCTGAGTTCTATGCAGCCTTCTCAAGTTTCAGCATGTAACTACCAAAGCTGTCATGAAAACCAAGGTGATATGCTCTAACAATCAGTATCACAGGAAAACATATATACATATATAAAAAAAAATGCACATGGCATTATCCTCACAACTGTTGCTTGTTCCACATGACATGAGAAATCAAGAAATGTCCTTCACTGCATGGGTCATAGTGTGCTGAATGAGGACTAGTTTCCAGCACCGCACCAGAACTTTATCTCTGGAGGCTATGAGATAAGTATCTCACTGTCAGTTCAGTTACCCACCGTTACTCATTGTTAGCTCAGCTTTGCATGGCAGATGTGAGCCAAGCTTTAGCACAGCGAATGAGCCGCCTCATCTTATGAGGGGACTGGAGTTATAAAATCCTTTTTAAATCGAAGTGAAAAGCCTATCAATTTGGATGCTTGCTGTTTATCATTTTGGTAAGGAGTTCCATGAACTTCTGTCTCTCCTGTCTGTCAAATGCCTCTCTTTCCCGCTGCATCTCCATCTGCTGCCTCCTTTCCTCCCTGTCATACTGATCCCGCTCCTTTTGTAATGCCAGCTCTTCCCTCCTTAGCTCAAGTTCTTCCTTCTGAAGTTCCAGGCGCTTCTCCTCCCTCTCTTGCATAAACAAAAGAGCATCACTGTCCAGTTGCCTCTTTTTACCTGTAAAAGTTGAACAATGATTTTACGATTGAAAATGAGTAAAAATACTGATAATGATTTGTATCAAATACCTTGGCTGCTTATATTACACTTTTAAAAAATTTAAATTTGCAAGTTTTCCATTGATTACAAAATCTCCTCCACTGCCCAAGGATTTAAGAATTCACTGATCACATAACATTTGTAAAATGAGGTAATAAAATATTTGTAAGCAAACAAGAAAGAAAGAAAGACAGAGAACAAACTTTCACCATTGAAGCACTAAACGACCGCTAAGCGTCCATACCTCTTTGCTGAGCTGGGGCAGATTCATATTCTGCTTCTGACGGGGCGGTTTCCTCTGTCCAGCCTGACCCTGAGGGGAATGGGGATGCATCACTCTGGGCATCATCTGCTGGGCTTACACACTCCATTGACTGCCATAGATTGGAAAAATAAATGAAATTCATAAAGAAAGATAATTGTTATTCTGTTGCCACCAAAAGTTGGGCCTTTAAATGAAAAGTCTAATCAAAAGTTTTAATAATGCACTAGGAAGATTTCTGCTATCTCAGCTTTTAAAAAAATTTTTTTTTTTTACTTCTACAGTGAGGAATACGGGTGATAATTTAAACAAGAAGGATTTTCCTTGCGTAACTTTCAGCTTAAGATTTTTCTGTGACTTATATTTCACAGGCTGAACTGAAAAAGGAGTAACATTACTTTACAGAACAGAAATTGTTATGCTTCCTACAATCATTTTAATAAATCTCTACCCAATTTGAGGATTGTTTGTACTCTGATTCAGACTTTCCAACTGAAGCAGAATCATTCTTTTATAACCGTTCATGACAATGAACAAAAGCACAAGAGTAAGAAAAAGTACATGTACCAAGCTAGGCACATCCACATCTTTGTCAACTCTTCTCTTGAAAGCGCTTTTCTCTGTTGCTTCCTTGATGGCCACTTCTCTGAGGAGAAGTAGTTCCTGAAGCAGCTGCTCTTTTTCCACTTTTTCCACATTTTCCATCATCCTCTCTTGTTTGATTCCAGTGCTGATGTATGTGACAGAGAAATCATAGCACAAAGACGTTACAGTATTGCAAAAGGATACAAAGTTTGTCAATATCTTATGATTATAATAAATATAGTGTAGCATTAACGAGTCACAGCCAGTGACAAACATGTTATGAAAAAGAGAATGCTACCTTCTTCAGTAGAAGCCCAATGCTCCACTTTGAGGCTAAAGGCATAAACTGAACCTTCTTCAGTCTCAGATGAAAAGGGATCATAAATTACAAATGGTACAGTTTTTTTGCTTTTTGTGGTTCAACAACAATAACAAAAAATAAGATAACTGCTTCGAATAACATTCTGGCGCAATATTTACAAAGCAGAACAGGATCAAACTAACTTTGTGAAACATTTTAGCCTTAGGGTAATCAGGTCTGTCTGACTGAAAGTTCAGGTATATTTCTGTTATTTTGTTTTTAAAAAAAGGGACAATATGGACAATATAACACCTGCCAAGATAACATACCTTTCTTCAAACTCTCGTTTCCTCACATACGTGTCCAGCAAAAGCTGCACCCTGTCCCTCACCGACCGAGGTGTCAATGTAGGAGGAAAATGTCCAGTTTGTATCAGATTTGCTGCAATCTGCTTCCAGCCAACACCTTGTGTATGTTCCCATGCCCTGATGGCAAGAGTCTCCCTCATAAGAAGGACATCCATTTCCCGGGTAAATCTCAACTTGGTTGCCATGTCAGATCTGGAGGAATTTTGAAAAACCTGCCATCAATGAGAAAAATGAAAAGTGTACAAAATAATATTGGTGGTGAAATAGATACCCCGTTCTTAAAAGTCTAGATTTGACCTTTAGGAGCCCACTCGAATAACGCAAAGAACTCATGGCATGTAAGAGATGTATAGCTAATTAATTTACGAAAAATGTCTTTTTAAAAATAATCTACAAAACCATCGCAATGCTGACTGGCCAAAAATTGAGGATTTTTAATCAGAACTGACCAGTATCCATCAGTTAAAGACATTTTTTTTGACTAACCATTTCTTTTTATATGTGAATTACGAGCTTCAGCTACTTGGTAATTATTTAGCACTTGATTACCCTGAAGTAAAATTTCAGACACTAAGTACCCTACTTCACATAAAACCCCACATTCAAACAGGCAAGGAAGGAAAAAAGAAAAAAAGGGGGTAATATTTTTTTTAAAGAATCACTGAGCTCATTAAACTTTCTACTTGATGCAGAAATCAGGGGGTGGGTCAGTTGGGGAAAAAAAGGGTAAGGGTGGGGGGATACAAAATATTACATTATATATGCTATTTTTCAACATAGTTCAAAAGTTATCTGATGTGTATCTTAGCTGATCCACAGTGGGCTATGGCATCATACCCAAAATTGAGAGATATAAAAGCATCTTTGGACCAGTTTTCTTCTCTTTGTCCAGTGGCAATGACAGTTAAAAAGTTGGGGATTGAAAGCAAGGCACATTTTCCCTTCATTTGATAAAGTCTGACCAACTATGTACTTGAATAGGACCACGCCAGGGATCCAATTCCTTTCTAAATACCCAATGAACTCTTTGAAGTCTCAATAAATTATAAGTAAAAAAAATTTGGAAAAAAAATTAACCCCCCAAACAACAACAACTCTAGCCTCTAGGCCTACTTCATTTTCAATATTCTGGCAAAACCAAAGAATTATGGACCTGAACCTGTGCCCAATAACAGCTGTGAAAATTAAAGGGCTGTAGATGTAGAGTAATTATTAGGCTAGATATTAGATCTATATCTAGACATCTAGAATTCTTTCAATGCAGCATAGATTCTAGGTTCCCTTTTTTAAACCCCAATGATTTGCGGACATCAGACTGTGCCAATTATAGATCGAGGCCTATTGTTTGAATAAATAACAAATAATGGTGCAATGTTTTCCAGGTTTTGAGATGATAAGAAATAGAGATATCTGAATGTACTGAGTGGACTGTAAACTTGGCGTGATCGATTGATTCTTTGTTTTGATGAAGCATAGCCAACCATTGGGTCCGACAGCTAGAATCTAGGCTAAGCTAAAAATAGAATTAGGTCGCGGCTTGCCTACGGTGTACGGTGTGGAAGTTAGCAATCAATCTCTGCTCGTAACTTCGCAGTCAACACCGAGTAAATGCCCACACCCCGTGCATCTCCATGCAATTATAGGCACGTTTTTTCCTTTTGTCATCAAACAATTGTATCCTTATAGGCCTATTGTTTGACAATTTTATTTTGCGAATGATCTTGGGCCTATAACTCGCCCTCTCCCCGGTCTTGGACGTGATCAACACTTTTCACGACATGCAAAGCTGAAGGAACACATAATTAAGGTAAAAGCTTCATTCTTGGTCAAAGAAACGATTTTTGTGTGATACAAAATTTGCAACGAAATTGAATTACCCACTGAGCGTCTAAGCGTGTCGTAAAACTTACCGTAAAGTCCTTGACGGGGCTTGACCTACACAGCGATACGTAAGCCCTACAACGGACGACCAAGGACGGTTGACGGTGTGTGTTGCCCACTGTGTTGCCTGCTGCTTTTCGCCTCGCCGTGTGCAAAAGACGTCTTCCGGCTTACGCCTTGGCGTCATGCGATGTTGGAAGCACTTGCCTCATACGTTTTCTGGTACGTACATACATGTACATGCAAAGCGCCGGTTAGTGCAACAGCACTGTTGTGCAATAGATCTATGTACTTATCTAGAAGCTATACTAATAAAAGGCTATCTCGAAATCGGATGGAGGGATTACGAGAGAATCACGCAATGTAGACACCAAAAATTGGAAACAAAATGTAGCAGGTGAACATGACATGTATTTTTTCTTAATTTCAACCATGAATTTTCAAAAATCAAATTTCGTCACAGCTTCCACCAATGTTCCATGTATGTTTTACATTCCGCTTATTGCGTACTTTTTACCGTTCACGAAAAGAAACACGCCTTTCATTCAGAAACGAGAACACTGTTTCGCACCAAACGCGTCACTAGATGCAGCGTTTTGTGCTAACATAGATAACTAGGCCTATGCTACACAACCAGCTCCCTTTTCAATTTACTGGCGCGACTACGATTTTTTTTATTTCTCAAGCAACGACGAAGGGATTCCGATTTTTTTCCTTCATTTGACGGAAAGTCTTTTTCTGATATTACAAAGGAGTAGGCTACATCTTTCTGTCAATAAGATGCTTTCAATAATCACAATGTTGTTCAAAGTTTAAGAATGCTTAAGTTATTGCTCCTGTTGAAAGACAACGTTAGGAAATGTTGAAATGTTAAAGTTATCGCATTCAGTTAGCTTTTTGCATTAACCAATTCTGAGAACAGGCTTCTGTCATTTTTTGAATTGATTATATCCTTTTTTATTTACTTCGCCAAAAGCGCTTCTGTAGATCGGTCTGCTGAATGTCCGAGCCCCTTGTGTGTTGAGCTTGTCACTGACTCTAATTCTGAAGGAAGAACCCTCCTATGTAAAAAAAACAACAAAAACAACGTCTAGACAATACGCGAAATTGTAGCTTTCAGCCTAGCCAGTTTTATTTAGTTGACATTGGTTTTCCAGTTTCTTGCCCACTTAGTTCTGGTGTTATATCAACGTGATAAGTCGACCTGATCAACTTGATACAAAAGTGTCTGAAAAACAAAACAAAACAAAACAACAACCAACAGGGGGGGGGG